>CM024674.1:0-70520 GCA_014182725.1 Eucalyptus brandiana
CCCTTTTTCTATAGAAAATTCCCTTTCCGCCATTTTTTGACTAAAAAAGCCCAATGGTGGGAAATCTGATGAGGAACACGGATTCCAAAAGCATTAATTCAGTCCGTCCCATCATTCTGAACATCACAGCACCGTGAAGGCCCGCTAAAACAAGAACACGAAGACTCCACAGGGAAAGATCCCTGTTTTTCCATTGAAAATTCCCTTTCCGGCCATTTTTGGGCTGAAAAAGCCCGATTGTGGGAAATCGGATGAGAAACATGGATTCCAAAAGTATTAGATCAGTCCGTCCCATCATTTTGGACATCACAGCACCCTGAAGGCTCGCTGAAACAAGAATACGAAGACTCCACAGAGAAAATTCCCTATTTTTCCATAGAAAATTCCGTTTCCAGCCATTTTTTGGCTGAAAAAGCACGACTGTGGGAAATCTAATGAGAAACATGGATGCCAAAAGCATTAGTTCAGACCGTCCCATTATTTTGGACATCACAAAGATCCCGAAGGCCCGCCGAAACAAGAACACGAAGGCTCCACAGAGAAAATTCCCTGTTTTCCATAGAAAATTCCCTTTCCGCCATTTTTTGAAGAAAAAGCCCGAGTGTGGGAAATCGATGAGAAACATGGATTCCAAAAGCATTAGTTCAGTCCGTCCCATCATTTTGTGGACATCACACGGACCCTTGAAGGCCCGCAAAACAAGAACACGAAGCCTTCACAGAGAAAATTCCCTGTTTTTCCATAGAAAATTTCCTTTCCAGCCATTTTTTGGCTGAAAAAACACTACTGTTGTAAATATGTTGGTTAACATGGCTTCCAAAATCATTAGATCATTCTATCCCATCATTTTGGACATCACAGCACCCTGAAGGCCCGCTGAAACAAGAACACGAAGACTCCACAAAGAAAATTCCCTGTTTTTCCATACAAAATTCCCTTTCCGTCCATTTTTTTTTTGAAAAAGCCCGACTATGTGAAATCTGATGAGAAACATGGATTCCAAAAGCATTAGATCAGTCCGTCCCATCATTTTGGACATCACAGCACCCTGAAGGCCCGCTGAAACAAGAATACGAAGACTCCACAGAGAAAATTCCCTGTTTTTCAATAGAAAATTCACTTTTCGGCCATTTTTTGGCTGAAAAAGCCCGACTGCGGAAAATCTGATGACAAACATGGATTCCAAAAGCATTAGTTCAGACCATCCCATCATTTTCAACATCACAAAGACCCTCAATGCCCGCTGAAACAAGAACACGAAGACTCCACAGAGAAAATTCCCTATTTTTCAATAGAAAATTCCCTTTTCGGCCATTTTTTGGCTGAAAAAAGCCGATTGTGGGAAGTCTGACGAGAAACATGGATTACAAAAGCGTTGGATCAGTCCATCCAATCATTTTGGACATCACAGCACCCTGAAGGCCCGCTCAAACAAAAACACGAAGGCTCTACTGAGAAAATTCCATGTTTTTCCAAACAAAATTCCCTTTCCGTCCATTTTTTGTTTGAAAAAGCCCGACTGTCTGAAATCTGATCAGAAACATAGATTCCAAAAGCATTAGATTAGCCTGTCCCATCATTTTGGTTAAATTCCCTATTTTTCCATACAAAATTCCCTTTGCAGCCATTTTTTGGCTGAAAAAACACTACTCCTGTAAATGTGTTGGTTAACATGGCTCCCAAAAGCATTAAATCATTCTATCCCATAATTTTGGATATCACAAAGACCCCTGTTTTTCGAAGACTCCAGAAAATTCCCTGTTTTTCCATAGGAAATTCCCTTTTCGGCCATTTTTTGGCTGAAAAAGCCCGACTGTGGAAAATCTGATGAGAAACATGGATTCCAAAAGCATTAGTTCAGACCATCCCATCATTTTCGACATGACAGCACCCTGAAGGCCCGCTGAAACAAGAACACGAAGATTCCACAGAGAAAATTCCCTGTTTTTCCAAACAAAATTCCCTTTCCGTCCATTTTTTGTTTGAAAAAGCCCGACTATGTGAAATCTGATGAGAAACATGGATTCCAAAAGCATTAGATCAGTCCGTCCCGTCATTTTGGACATCACAGCACCCTGAAGGCCCGCTGAAACAAGAATACGAAGACTCCACAGAGAAAATTCCCTGTTTTTCCATACAAAATTCCATTTCCGGCCATTATTTGGCTGAAAAACCCCGATTGTGGGAAATCTGATGAGAAACATGGATTCAAAAAGCATTAGATCAGTCCGTCCAATCATTTTGGACATCACAGCACCCTGAAGGCCCGCTCAAACAAGAACACGAAGGCTCCACTGAGAAAATTCCCTGTTTTTCCATAGAAAATTCCCTTTCCGGCCATTTTTTGGGTGAAAAAGCCCGACTGTGGGAAATATTATGAGGAACATGGATTCCAAAAGCATTAATTCAGTCCGTCCCATCATTGTGGACATCACAGCACCCTGAAGGCCCGCTGAAACAAAAACATGAGGACTTCACATAGAAAATTCCCTGTTTGTCCATACAAAGTTCTCTTTTTGGCCATTTTTTGGCTGAAAAAACACTAGTGTTGTAAATCTGTTGGTAAACATGGCTTCCAAAAATATTACATCATTCTGTCCCATCATTTTGGACATCACAGCACCCTGAAGGCCCGCTGAAACAAGAACACGAATACTCCACAGAAAAAATTCCCTGCTTTTCCATGAGAAAATTCCCTTTCCGACCATTATTTGGCTGAAAAAGCCCAACTGTTGGAAATGTGATGAGGGACATGGATTCCAAAAGCATTAATTCAGTCTGCCCCATCATTGTGGACATCACAGCACCCTGAAGGCTCGCTGAAACAAAAACACGAAGACTTCACAGAGAAAATTCCCTGTTTGTCCAAACAAAATTCCCGTTCTAGCCATTTTTTGGCTGGAAAAACACTAGTGTTGTAAATCTGTTGGTAAACATGGCTTCCAAAAATATTAGATCATTATGTCCCATCATTTTGGACATCACAGCACCCTGAAGGCTCGCTGAAACAAGAACATGAAGACTCCACAGAAAAAATTCCCTGTTTTTCCATAGAAAATTCCATTTCCGTCCATTTTTTGGTTGAAAAAGCCCGATTGTGGGAAATCTGATGAGGAACATGGATTCCAAAAGCATTAATTCAGTCCGTCCCATCATTTTGGACATTCACAAAGACCCTCAAGGCCCACCGAAACAAGAACACGAAGACTCCACGGGAAAATTCCTGTTTTCCATAGAAAATTCCCTTTCCGTCCATTTTTTGGCCGAAAAGCCCGATTGTGGAAATCCGATGAGAAACATGGATTCCAAAAGCATTAGATCAGTCCATCCCATCATTTGGACATCACAAAGCACCCTGAAGACCCGCTAAAACAAGAACACGAAACTCCAAAGAAAAATTCCCTGTTTTTCCATAGAAAATTCCTTTCCGGCCATTTTTGGCTGAAAAAAACGAGTGTGGAAATCGATGAGGAATGTGGATTCCAAAAGCATTAGATCAGTCCGTCCCATCATTTTGGACATCACAGCACCCTGAATGCCCGCTGAAACAAGAATACGAAGACTCCATAGAGAAAATTCCCTATTTTTCCATAGAAAATTCCATTTTCGGCCATTTTTTGGCTGAAAAAGCCCGATTGTGGGAAATCTGATGAGAAACATGGATTCCAAAAGCATTAGATCAGTCTGTCCCATCATGATGGACATCACAGCACCCTGGAGACCCGCTGAAACAAGAAGACGATGACTCCAAAGTGAAAATTCCCTGTTTTTCCATAGAAAATTCACTTTCCGGTCATTTTTTGGCTGAAAAAGCCCGACTGTGGGAAATCTGATTAGGAACGTGGATTCCAAAAGCATTAATTCAGTCCGTCCCATCATTGTGGACATCACAGCACCCTGAAGGCCTGCTTAAACAAGAACACGAGGACTCCACAGGGAAAAATCCCTGTTTTTCCATAGAAAATTCCCTTTCCAGCCATTTTTTGGCTGAAAAAGCCCGACTATGGGAAATCTGATGAGAAACATGGATTCCAAAAGCATTAGATCAGCCCGTCCCCGCATTTTGGACATCACAGCACCCTGAAGGCTCGCTGAAACAAGAATACGAAGACTCCACAGAGAAAATTCCCTGTTTTTCCATAGAAAATTCCATTTCCGGCCATTTTTTGGCTGAAAAAACACTACTGTTGCAAATATGTTGGTTAACATGGCTTCCAAAAGCATTAGATCATTCTATCCCATCATTTTGGATATCACAGCACCCTGAAGGCCTGCTGAAACAAGAACATAAAGACTCCACAGACAAAATTCCCTGTTTTTCCATACAAAATTCCATTTCCGTCCATTTTTTTGTTGAAAAAGCCCAACCGTGTGAAATCTGATGAGAAACATGGATTCCAAAAGCATTAGATCAGTCTATCCCGTCATTTTGGACATCACAAAGACCATGAAGGCCCGCTTGAAACAAGAATACGAAGACTCCACGAGAAAAATTCCCTTTTTTCCATAGAAAAATCCATTTTTTTTGGCCGAAAAAGCCCGACTGTGCAAAAGCTCATAAGAAACATGGATTCCAAAAGCATTAGTTCAGACCATCCCCATCATTTTGGACATCACAAAGACCATGAAGGCCCGCTGAAACAAGAACACGAAGACTCCACAGAGAAAATTCCCTGTTTTTCCATAGAAAATTCCATTTCCGGCCATTTTTGGCTGAAAAAAGCCGATTGTGGAAATCTGACGAGAAACATGGATTACAAAAGCATTGGATCAGTCCGTCCAATCATTTTGGACATCACAGCACCCTAAAGGCCCGCTCAAACAAGTACACGAAGGCTCCACTGAGAAAATTCCATGTTTTTCCATAGAAAATTCCCTTTCTGGCCATTTTTTGGCTGAAAAAGCCCGACTGTGGAAAATCTGATGAGGAACATGGATTCCAAAAGCATTAATTCAGTCCGTCCCATCATTCTGGACATCACAGCACCCTGAAGGCCCGCTGAAACAAAAACACGAGGACTTCACATAGAAAATTCCCTGTTTGTCCGTACAAAATTCTCTTTCCGGCCATTTTTTGGTTGAAAAAGCCCGACTGTTCGAAATCTGAGGAGGAACATGGATTCCAAAAGCATTAATTCAGTCCGTCCCACCATTGTGGACATCACAGCACCCTCAAGACCCGCTGAAACAAGAACGCGAAGACTCCACAGAGAAAATTCCCTGTTTTTCCATACAAAATTCCATTTCCGTCCATTTTTTTGTTGAAAAAGCCCAACCGTGTGAAATCTAATGAGAAACATGCATTCCAAAAGCATTAGATCAGTCTGTCCCGTCATTTTGGACATCACAGCACCCTGAAGGCCCGCTGAAACAAGAATACGATGACTCCACAGAGAAAATTCCCTATTTTTCCATAGAAAATTCCCTTTTCGGCCTTTTTTTGGCTGAAAAAGCCCGACTGTGGAAAAGCTGAAGAGAAACATGGATTCCAAAAGCATTAGTTCAGACCATCCCATCATTTTCAACATCACAGCACCCTGAATGCCCGCTGAAACAAGAACACGAAGACTCCATAGAGAAAATTCCCTGTTTTTCCATAGAAAATTCCATTTCCGGCCATTTTTTGGCTGAAAAAAGCCGATTGTGGGAAATCTGATGAGAAACATGGATTACAAAAGCATTGGATCAGTCCGTCCAATCATTTTGGACATCACAGCACCCTGAAGGCCCGCGCAAACAAGAACACGAAGGCTCCACTGAGAAAATTCCATGTTTTTCCATAGAAAATTCCCTTTCCGGCTATTTTTTGGTTGAAAAAGCCCGACTTTGGGAAATCTGATGAGGAACATGGATTCCAAAAGCATTAATTCAGTCCGTCCCATCATTCTGGACATCACAGCACCCTGAAGGCCCGCTGAAACAAAAACACGAGGACTTCACATAGAAAATTCCCTGTTTGTCCGTACAAAATTCTCTTTCCGGCCATTTTTTGGCTGAAAAAACACTAGTGTTGTAAATCTGTTGGTAAACATGGCTTCCAAAAACATTAGATCTTTCTGTCCCATCATTTTGGACATCACAGCACCCTGAAGGCCCGCTGAAACAAGAACACGAAGACCCAACAGAAAAAATTCCCTGCTTTTCCATAGAAAAATCCCTTTCCGGCCATTATTTGGCTGAAAAAAAACCGACTGTTGGAAATCGATGAGGAACATGGATTCCAAAAGCATTAATTCAGTCCGTCCCATCATTGTGGACAGCACAGCACCCTCAAGGCCCGCTAAAACAAGAACACGAAGACTAGAAAGGGAAAATTCCCTATTTTTTCATAGAAAATTCCCTTTCCGTCCATTTTTTGGTTGAAAAAGCTCGACTGTTGGAAATCTGATGAGAAACATGGATTCCAAAAGCATTAGATCAGTCCGTCCCATCATTTTGGACATCACAGCACCCTGAAGGCCCGCTGAAACAAGAATACGAAGACTCCACAGAGAAAATTCCCTGTTTTTCCAAAGAAAATTCCCTTTCCGGCCATTTTTTGGCTGAAAAAGCCCGATTGTGGGAAATCTGATGAGAAACATGGATTCCAAAAGCATTAGATCAGTCCGTCCCATCATTTTGGACATCACAGCACCCTGAAGACCCGCTGAAACAAGAAGACGAAGTCTCCAAAGAGAAAATTCGCTATTTTTCTATAGAAAATTTCCTTTCCGGCCATTTTTTGGCTAGAAAAGCCCGACTGTGGGAAATCTGATGAGGAACATGGATTCCAAAAGCATTAATTCAGTCCATCCCATCATTCTGGACATCACAGCACCTTGAAGGCCCACTAAAACAAGAACACAAAGTCTCCACAGGGAAAGATCCCTGTTTTTCCATAGAAAATTCCATTTCCGGCCATTTTTTGGCTGAAAAAGCCCGACTGTGGGAAATCGGATGAGAAACGTAGATTCCAAAAGCATTAGATCAATCCTTCCCATCATTTTGGACATCACAAAGACCCTAAAGGCTCGCCAAACAAGAATACGAAGACTCCACAGAGAAAATTCCCTGTTTTTCCATAGAAAATTCCATTTCTGGCCATTTTTCGGCTGAAAAAGCCCGACTGTGGGAAATCTAATGAGAAACATGGATGCCAAAAGCATTAGCTCAGACCGTCCCATTCTTTTGGACATCACAGCACCCTGAAGGCCCGCTGAAACAAGAACACGAAGGCTCCACAGAGAAAATTCCCTATTTTTCCATAGAAAATTTTTTTTCTGGCCATTTTTTTGCTTAAAAAGCCCGACTGTGGAAAATCTAATAAGAAACATGGATTCCAAAAAACACTAGTGTTGTAAATCATTCTGGACATCACAGCATCCTGAAGGCCCATTGAAAAAAGAACACGAAGACTTCACAGAGAAACTCCCCGTTTTTCCATAGAAAATTCCCTTTCCATCCATTTTTTGGCCGAAAAAACACTAGTGTTGTAAATCTGTTGGTTCACATGGCATCCAAAAGCATTAAATCATTCTATCCCATCATTTTGGACATCACAAAGACCCCGAAGGCCCGCTGAAACAAGAACACAAAGACTCCACAGAGAAAATTCCCTGTTTTTCCATACAAAATTCCCTTTCCGTCCATTTTTTGTTTGAAAAAGCCCGACTGTGTGAAATCTGAGGAGAAACATGGATTCCAAAAGCATTAGATCAGTCCCCCCCATCATTTTGGACATCACAAAGCACCCCCGAAGGCCCGCTGAAACAAGAATACGAAGACTCCACGAGAAAATTCCCCATTTTTCCATAGAAAATTCCCTTTCCGGCCATTTTTTGGCTTAAAAAGCCCGACTGTGGAAAATCAATGAGAAACATGGATTCCAAAAGCATTAGTTCAGTCCGTCCCATCATTTTGGACATCACAAAGACCAAAGGCCCGCTGAAACAAGAACACGAAGACTCCACAGAGAAAATTCCCTGTTTTTCCATACAAAATTCCATTTCCGTCCATTTTTTGTTGAAAAAGCCCAACCGTGTGAAATCTGATGAGAAACATGGATTCCAAAAGCATTTGATCAGTCCGTCCCATCATTTTGGACATCACAAAGACCTTGAAGGCCCGCTAAACAAGAACACGAAGACTCCACAGAAAAATTCCCCGTTTTTTCCATAGAAAATTCCCTTTTCCGGCCATTTTTTGGCCGAAAAAGCCCGATTGTGGAAAATCTGATGAGAAACATGGATTCCAAAAGCATTAGTTCAGTCCATCCCATCATTTTGGACATGACAGACCGAAGGCCCGCTCAAACAAGAACACGAAGATTCCACAAAAAAATTCCCTATTTTTTCCAAACAAAATTCCCTTTCCAACCATTTTTTGTTTGAAAAACCCGACTATGTGAAATCCGATGAGAAACATGGATTCCAAAAGCATTAGATCATTCCGTCCCATCATTTTGGTCATCACAAAGACTCTGAAGGCCCGCTGAAACAAGAATACGAAGACTCCACGAGAAAAATTCCCTGTTTTTCCATACAAAATTCCATTTCCGCCATTTTTTGGTTGAAAAAGCCCGACTCTTGGAAATCGATGAGAAACATGGATTCAAAATCATTAGATCAGTCCGTCCCATCATTTTGGACATCACAAAGACCTTGAAGGCCCGCTCAAACAAGAACACGAAGGATCCACTGAGAAAATTCCCTGTTTTTCCATAGAAAATTCCCTTTCTTGCCATTTTTTGGGTGAAAAAGCCCGACTATGGGAAATATTATGAGGAACATGGATTCCAAAAGCATTAATTCAGTCCGTCCCATCATTGTGGACATCACAAAGACACCCGAAGGCCCGCTGAAAAAAGAAACATGAGGACTTCACATAGAAAATTCCTTGTTTTTCCATACAAAATTCTCTTTTTGGCCATTTTTTGGCTGAAAAAAACCCGAGTGTTGGAAATCTGATGAGAAACATGGCTTCCAAAAATATTAGATCATTCTGTCCCATCATTTTGGACATCACAGCACCCCGAAGGCCCGCTGAAACAAGAACACGAATACTCCACAGAAAAAATTCCCTGTTTTTCCATAGAAAATTCCCTTTCCGGCCATTTTTGGCCGAAAAAGCCCGAACTCGTGGAAATGTGATGAGAAACATGGATTCCAAAAGCATTAATTCAGTCCGTCCCATCATTTTGGACATCACAAAGCACCAAGGCCCGCTGAAACAAAACACGAAGACTCCAAAGAGAAAAATTCCCCGTTTTCCATAGAAAATTCCCTTCCGGCCATTTTTTTGCCGAAAAACACTAGGTTGTAAATCTGATGAGAAACATGGCTTCCAAAATATTAGATCATTATGTCCCATCATTTTGGACATCACAGCACCCTAAAGGCCCGCTGAAACAAGAACACGAAGACTCCACAAAAAAAATTCCCTGTTTTTCCATTGAAAATTCCATTTCCGTCCATTTTTTGGTTGAAAAAGCCCCACCGTGGGAAATGATGAGAAACATGGATTCCAAAAGCATTAGATCATTCTATCCCATCATTTTGGACATCATAGCACCCTGAAGGCCCGCTGAAACAAGAATACGAAGACTCCACAGAGAAAATTCCCTATTTTTCCATAGAAAATTCCCTTTCCGGCCATTTTTTGGTTGAAAAAACACTAGTGTTGTAAATCTGTTGGTAAACATGGCTTCCAAATGCATTAGATCATTATGTCCCATCATTTTGGACATCACAGCACCCTGAAGTCCCATTGAAACAAGAACACGAAGACTCCACAGAGAAAATTCCCTGTTTTTCCATAGAAAATTCCATTTCCGGCCATTTTTTGGCTGAAAAAGCCCGACTGTGGGAAATCTGATGAGGAACATGGATTCCAAAAGCATTAATTCAGTCCGTCCCATCATTGTGGACATCACAGCACCCTCAAGGCCCACTGAAACAAGAACACGAAGACTCCACAGGGAAAATTCCCTGTTTTTCCTTAGAAAATTCCCTTTCCGTCCATTTTTTGGTTGAAAAAGCTCGACTATTGGAAATCTGATGAGAACATGGATTCCAAAAGCATTAGATCAGTCCGTCCCATCATTTTGGACATCACAGCACCCTGAATACCCGCTGAAACAAGAATACGAAGACTCCACAGAGAAAATTCCCTATTTTTCCATACAAAATTCCATTTTCGGCCATTTTTTGGCTAAAAAAGCCCGATTGTGGGAAATCTGATGAGGAACATGGATTCCAAAAGCATTAAATCAGTCCGTCCCATCATTTTGGACAACACAGCACCCTAAATGCCCACTGAAACAAGAACACGAAGACTCCACGAGAAAATTCCCTGTTTTTCCTATAGAAAATTCCCTTTCCGTCCATTTTTTTTTGAAAAAGCCCGATTGTGTGAAATCGATGAGAAACATGGATTCCAAAAGCATTAGATCAGTCCGTCCCATCATTTTGGACATCACA
The DNA here is from genome assembly GCA_014182725.1 of Eucalyptus brandiana. Lineage (NCBI taxonomy): Eukaryota > Viridiplantae > Streptophyta > Magnoliopsida > Myrtales > Myrtaceae > Eucalyptus > Eucalyptus brandiana. Next base: position 10,458 of record CM024674.1, read on the forward strand.
GCACCCTGAATGCCCGCTGAAACAAGAATACGAAGACTCCACAGAGAAAATTCCCTATTTTTCCATAGAAAATTCCATTTTCGGCCATTTTTTGGCTGAAAAAGCCCAATTGTGGGAAATCTGATGAGAAACATGGATTCCAAAAGCATTAGATCAGTCTGTCCCATCATGATGGACATCACAAAGACCCTGAGACCCGTTGAAACAAGAAGACGAAGACTCCAAAGAGAAAATTCCATTTTTTTCCATAGAAAATTCATTTTTTGGTCATTTTTTGGCCGAAAAAGCCCGACTGTGGGAAATGATGAGGAACATGGATTCCAAAAGCATTAATTCAGTCCGTCCCATCATTATGGACATCACAACACCCTGAAGGCCCGCTTAAACAAGAACACGAGGACTCCACGAGAAAAAATTCCCTGTTTTTCCATAGAAAATTCCCTTTCCGGCCATTTTTTGGCCGAAAAAGCCCGACTATGGGAAAATCGATGAGAAACATGGATTCCAAAAGCATTAGATCAGTCCATCCCATCATTTTGGACATCACAAAGGCACTCCCCGAAGGCCGCGAAAAACAAGAACACGAAGACTTCACAAGAAAATTCCCTATTTTTCCATAGAAAATTCCATTTCCGGCCGTTTTTTGGCTGAAAAAACACTACTGTTGCAAATATGTTGGTTAACATGGCTTCCAAAAACATTAGATCATTCTATCCCATCATTTTGGATATCACAAAGACACCCGAAGGCCCACTTGAAACAAGAACATAAAGACTCCACAGACAAAATTCCCTGTTTTTCCATACAAAATTCCATTTCCGTCCATTTTTTTGTTGAAAAAGCCCAACCGTGTGAAATCTGATGAGAAACGTGGATTCCAAAAGCATTAGATCAGTCTGTCCTGTCATTTTGGACAACACAGCACCCTGAAGGCCCGCTGAAACAAGAATACGAAGACTCCACAAAGAAAATTCCCTTTTCGGCCATTTTTTGGCTGAAAAAGCCCGACTGTGCAAAAGCTCATAAGAAACATGGATTCCAAAAGCATTAGTTCAGACCATCCCATCATTTTCGACATCACAGCACCCTGAATGCCCACAGAAACAAGAACACGAAGACTCCAAAGAGAAAATTCCCTGTTTTTCCATAGAAAATTCCATTTCCGGCCATTTTTGGCCGAAAAAAGCCCGATTGTGGGAAAGCTAATGAGAAACATGGATTCAAAAGCATTGGATCAGTCCGTCCCATCATTTTGGACATCACAAAGACCCTAAAGGCCCGCTCAAACAAGAACACGAAGACTCCACGAAAAAAAATTCCATGTTTTTCCATAGAAAATTCCCTTTCCGCCATTTTTTGGCTGAAAAAGCCCGACTGTGGAAATCGATGAGGAAACATGGATTCCAAAAGCATTAGTTCAGTCCGTCCCCATCATTTGGACATCACACAGCACCCTGAAGGCCCGCTGAAACAAGAACACGAAGACTTCACAAAAAATTCCTTTTTTTTCCATAGAAAATTCCCTTTCCAACCATTTTTTGGTTGAAAAAGCACTACCGTTGGAAATATGTTGGAACATGGATTCCAAAAGCATTAGATCATTCTATCCCATCATTTTGACATCACAAAGACCCTCAAGGCCCGCTGAAACAAGAACACGAAGACTCCAAAGGGAAAATTCCCTGTTTTTTCATAGAAAATTCCCTTTCCGTCCATTTTTTGGTTGAAAAAGCTCGACTGTTGGAAATCTGATGAGAAACATGGATTCCAAAAGCATTAGATCAGTCCATCCCATCATTTTGGACAACAAAGCACCCCGAATGCCCGCTGAAACAAGAATACAAGACTCCACGAAAAATTCTCCATAGAAAATTCCCTTCCGCCATTTTTTGGTTCAAAAAAGCTCGACGAAATGATGAGAAACATGGATTCCAAAAGCATTAGATCAGTCCATCCCATCATTTTGGACATCACCGCACCCCCGAAGGCCCGCTCAAACAAGAACACGAAGACTCCATAGAAAAATTCCCTGTTTTCCATAGAAAATTCCCTTTCCGTCCATTTTTTGGTTGAAAAAGCCCCACCGTTGGAAATCGATGAGAAACATGGATTCCAAAAGCATTAGATCAGTCCGTCCCATCATTTTGGACATCATAGCACCAAAGGCCCGCCAAACAAGAAAATGAAGACTCCACGGGAAAAATTCCCTGTTTTTCCATAGAAAATTCCCTTTCCGGCCATTTTTTGGCTGAAAAAGCCCGATTGTGGAAATCGATGAGAAACATGGATTCCAAAAGCATTAGATCAGTCCGTCCCATCATTTTGGACAACACAAAGACCCCGAATGCCCGCTGAAACAAGAATACGAAGACTCCACGAGAAAATTCCTTGTTTTTCATAGAAAATTCCCTTTCCGCCATTTTTTGGCCGAAAAACTACCGTTGGAAATCGATGAGAAACATGGATTCCAAAAGCATTAGATCAGTCCGTCCCATCATTTTGGACATCACAACCCCTAAAGGCCCGCCGAAACAAGAATACGAAGACTCCACAGAAAAATTCCCGTTTTTCCATAGAAAATTCCATTTCCGGCCATTTTTTGGTTGAAAAAGCCCGACCGTGGAAATCGCTAATGAGAAACATGGATTCCAAAAGCATTAGTTCAGACCGTCCCATCATTTTGGACATCACAAAGACCCCCTCAAGGCCCGCTGAAACAAGAACATGAAGACTCCACGAAAAAATTCCCTGTTTTTCCATAGAAAATTCCCTTTCCGGCCATTTTTTTCTTTGAAAAAGCCCGACTGTGGAAAATCGATGAGAAACATGGATTCCAAAAGCATTAGTTCAGTCCGTCCCATCATTTTGGACATCACAAAGACCCCGAAGGCCCGCTGAAACAAGAACACGAAGATGTCACAAAAAAAATTTCCTGTTTTTCCATAGAAAATTCCCTTTCCAACCATTTTTTTTGAAAAACACTACGTTGTAAATATGTTGGAAACATGGCTTCCAAAAGCATTAGATCATTCTATCCCATCATTTTGGACATCACAAAGACCCCACGAAGGCCCACCGAAACAAGAACACGAAGACTCCACGAGATAAAATTACCTGTTTTCCCTACAAAATTCCATTTCCGTCCATTTTTTGGTTGAAAAAGCTCGACTGTTGGAAATCTGATGAGAAACATGGATTCCAAAAGCATTAGATCAGTCCGTCCCATCATTTTGGACAACACAGCACCCTGAACGCCTGCTGAAACAAGAATACGAAGACTCCATAGAAAAATTCCCTGTTTTTCCATAGAAAATTCCCTTTCCGGCCATTTTTTGGCTGAAAAAAGCCCGATTGTGGGAAATCTGATGAGAAACATGGATTCCAAACGCATTACATCAGTCCGTCCCATCATTTTGGACATCACAAAGACCCTAAATGCCGCTGAAAAAGAATACGAATACTCCACAGAAAAATTCCTTGTTTTTCCATAGAAAATTCCCTTTTTGGCCATTTTTTGGCTGAAAAAACACTAGTGGGAAATCGATGAGAAACATGGATTCCAAAAGCATTAGATCAGTCCGTCCCATCATTTTGGACATCACAAAGACCAAGAAGGCTCGCTGAAACAAGAATACGAAGATTCTACGAGAAAAATTCCCTGTTTTTCCATAGAAAATTGCATTTCCGGCCATTTTTTGGCTGAAAAAGCCCGACCGTGGGAAAGCTAATGAGAAACATGGATTCCAAAAGCATTAGTTCAGACCGTCCATTATTTTGGACATCACAAACCCCTGAAGGCCCCCTGAAACAAGAACACGAAGACTCCAAAGAGAAAATTCCCTGTTTTTCCATAGACAATTCCCTTTCCGGCCATTTTTTTGCTGAAAAAGCCCGACTACGGAAAATCTGATGAGAAACATGGATTCCAAAAGCATTAGTTCAGTCCGTCATATCATTGTGGACATCACGCACCCCGAAGGCCCGCTGAAACAAGAACACGAAGACTTCACGAGAAAAATTCCCTGTTTTTCCATTGAAAATTCCCTTTCCAACCATTTTTTGGCTGAAAAAAAACTACCGTTGTAAATATGTTGGTTAACATGGCTTCCAAAAGCATTAGATCATTCTATCCCATCATTTTGGACATCACAGCACCCTGAAGGCCCGCTGAAACAAGAACACGAGGACTTCACATAGAAAATTCCCTATTTGTCCATACAAAATTCTCTTTCCGGCCATTTTTTGGCTGAAAAAACACTAGTGTTGTAAATCTGTTGGTAAACATGGCTTCCAAAAACATTAGATCATTCTGTCCCATCATTTTGGACATCACAGCACCCTGAAGGCCCGCTGAAACAAGAACACGAAGACCCAACGAAAAAATTCCCTGCTTTTCCATAGAAAAATCCCTTTCCGGCCATTTTTGGCTGAAAAAGCCCGACTGTTGGAAATCTGATGAGGAACATGGATTCCAAAAGCATTAATTCAGTCCGTCCCATCATTGTGGACATCACAGCACCCTCAAGGCCCGCTGAAACAAGAACACGAAGACTCCACGAGAAAAATTCCCCATTTTTCCATAGAAAATTCCCTTTCGGGCCATTTTTTGGCTTAAAAACCCCGATTGTGGGAAATCTCGAAGAGAAACACGGATTCCAAAAGCATTAGTTCAGTCCGTCCCATCATTTTGGACATCACAGCACCTTGAAGGCCCGCCGAAACAAGAATACGAAGACTCCACGGAGAAGATTCCCTGTTTTTTCATACAAAATTCCCTTTCCGTCCATTTTTTTGTTGACAAAGCCCGACTGTGGAAAATCTTATGAGAAACATGGATTCCAAAAGCATTAGTTCAGTCCGTCCCATCATTTTGGACAACACAGCACCCTAAATGCCCACTGAAACAAGAATACGAAGACTCCACAGAGAAAATTCCCTGTTTTTCCATAGAAAATTCCCTTTCCGGCCATTTTTTTGCTGAAAAAGCCCGATTGTGTGAAATCTGATGAGAAACATGGATTCCAAAAGCATTAGATCAGTCCGTCCCATCATTTTGGACAACACAGCACCCTGAATGCCCGCTGAAACAAGAATACAAAGACTCCACAGAGAAAATTCCCTGTTTCTACATAGAAAATTCCCTTTCCGGCCATTTTTTGGCTGAAAAAGCTCGACTGTGGGAAATCTGATGAGAAACATGGATTCCAAAAGCATTAGATCAGTCCGTCCCATCATTTTGGACATCACAAAGACCCCAAAGGCTCGCTAAAACAAGAATACGAAGACTCCACGAGAAAAATTCCATTTTTTCCATAGCCATTTTTTTTTGGCCGAAAAAGCCCGACTGTGGGAATGAGAAACATGGATTCCAAAAGTATTAGTTCAGACCGTCCCATTATTTTGGACATCACAGCACCCTGAAGGCCCGCTGAATCATGAACATCAAGACTCCACGAAAAATTCCTGTTTTTCCATAAAAATTCCCTTTCCGGCCATTTTTTTGCTGAAAAAGCCTGATTGTGGAAAATCTGATGAGAAACATGGTTTCCAAAGGCATTAGTTCAGTCCATCATATCATTGTGGACATCACAGCACCCTGAAGGCCCGCTGAAACAAGAACACGAAGACTTCACAACGAAAATTCCCTGTTTTTCCATAGAAAATTCTCTTTCCAACCATTTTTTGGCAAAAAAAACACTACTGTTGTAAATATGTTGGTTAACATGGCTTCCAAAAGCATTAGATCATTCTATCCCATCATTTTGGACATCACAGCACCCTGAAGGCCCACTGAAACAAGAACACGAAGACTCCACAGAGAAAATTCCCTGTTTTTCCATACAAAATTCCCTTTCCGTCCATTTTTTGGTTGAAAAAGCTCGACTGTTGGAAATCTGATGAGAAACATGAATTCCAAAAGCATTAGATCAGTCCGTCCTATCATTTTGGACAACACAGCCCCCTGAATGCCCGCTGAAACAAGAATACGAAGACTCCACAGAGAAAATTCCCTGTTTTTCCATAGAAAATTCCTTTTCCGGCCATTTTTTGGCTGAAAAAGCCCGACTGTGGGAAATCTGAAGAGAAACATGGATTCCAAAAGCATTAGATCAGTCCGTCCCATCATTTTGGACATCACAAAGACCACCGAAGGCTCACCGAAAGAAGAATACGAAGACTCCACGAGAAAATTCCCTGTTTTTCCATAGAAAATTCCATTTCCACCATTTTTTGGCCGAAAAAGCCCGACCGTGGGAAAGCTAATGAGAAACATGGATTCCAAAAGCATTAGTTCAGACCGTCCCATTATTTTGGACATCACAGCACCCTGAAGGCCCACTGAAACATGAACATGAAGACTCCACAGCGAAAATTCCCTATTTTTCCATAGAAAATTCCCTTTCCGGCCATTTTTTTGCTGAAAAAGCCCGACTGTGGAAAAGCTGATGAGAAACATGGATTCCAAAAGCATTAGTTCAGTCCGTCATATCATTGTGGACATCACAGCACCCTGAAGGCCCGCTGAAACAAGAACACGAAGACTTCACAAAAAAAATTCCCTGTTTTTCCATAGAAAATCCCTTTCCAACCATTTTTTGGCTGAAAAAACACTACTGTTGTAAATATGTTGGTTAACATGGCTTCCAAAAGCATTAGATCATTCTATCCCATCATTTTGGACATCACAAAGACCGAAGGCCCACTGAAACAAGAACACGAAGACTCCACAGATAAAATTACCTGTTTTTCCATACAAAATTCCATTTCCGTCCACTTTTTGGTTGAAAAAGCTCGACTCTTGGAAATCTGATGAGAAACATGAATTCCAAAATCATTAGATCGGTCCGTCCCATCATTTTGGACAACAAAGCACCCTGAATGCCTGCTGAAACAAGAATACGAAAGCTCGACTGTTGGAAATCTGATGAGAAACATGGATGCCAAAAGCATTAGATCAGTCCATCCCATCATTTTGGACATCACAGCACCCTGAAGGCCCGCTCAAACAAGAACACGAAGACTCCATAGAAAAAATTCCCTGTTTTTCCATAGAAAATTCCCTTTCCGTCCATTTTTTGGTTGAAAAAGCCCCACTGTGGGAAATCTGATGAGAAACATGGATTCCAAAAGCATTAGATCAGTCCGTCCCATCATTTTGGACATCACAGCACCCTGAAGGCTCGCTGAAACAAGAATACGAAGACTCTACAGAGAAAATTCCCTGTTTTTCCATAGAAAATTCCATTTCCGGCCATTTGTTGGCTGAAAAAGCCCGACTGTGGGAAAGCTAATGAGAAACATGGATTCCAAAAGCATTAGTTCAGACCGTCCCATTATTTTGGACATCACAGCACCCTGAAGGCCCACTGAAACATGAACATGAAGACTCCACAGCGAAAATTCCCTGTTTTTCCATAGAAAATTCCCTTTCCGGCTATTTTTTTGCTGAAAAAGCCCGACTGTGGAAAATCTGATGAGAAACATGGATTCCAAAAGCATTAGTTCAGTCCGTCATATCATTGTGGACATCACAGCACCCTGAAGGCCCGCTGAAACAAGAACACGAAGATGTCACAAAAAAAATTTCCTGTTTTTCCATAGAAAATTCCCTTTCCAACCATTTTTTTGCTGAAAAAACACTACTGTTGTAAATATGTTGGTTAACATGGCTTCCAAAAGCATTAGATCATTCTATCCCATCATTTTGGACATCACAGCACCCTGAAGGCCCACTGAAACAAGAACACGAAGACTCCACAGATAAAATTACCTGTTTTTCCCTACAAAATTCCATTTCCGTCCATTTTTTGGTTGAAAAAGCTCGACTCTTGGAAATCTGATGAGAAACATGAATTCCAAAATCATTAGATCGGTCCGTCCCATCATTTTGGACAACACAGCACCCTGAACGCCTGCTGAAACAAGAATACGAAGACTCCATAGAGAAATTCCCTGTTTTTCCATAGAAAATTCCCTTTCCGGTCATTTTTTGGCTGAAAAAAGCCCGATTGTGGGAAATCTGATGAGAAACATGGATTCCAAAAGCATTACATCAGTCCGTCCCATCATTTTGGACTACACAGCACCCTGAATGCCCGCTGAAAAAAGAATACGAATACTCCACAGAGAAAATTCCTTGTTTTTCCATAGAAAATTCCCTTTCCGGCCATTTTTTGGCTGAAAAAGCCCGACTGTGGGAAATCTGATGAGAAACATGGATTCCAAAAGCATTAGATCAGTCTGTCCCATCATTTTGGACATCACAGCACCCTGAAGGCTCGCTGAAACAAGAATACGAAGACTCTACAGAGAAAATTCCCTGTTTTTCCATAGAAAATTGCATTTCCGGCCATTTTTTGGCTGAAAAAGCCCGACTGTGGGAAAGCTAATGAGAAACATGGATTCCAAAAGCATTAGTTCAGACCGTCCCATTATTTTGGACATCACAGCATCCTGAAGGCCCGCTGAAACAAGAACACGAAGGCTCCACAGAGAAAATTCCCTGTTTTTCCATAGAAAATTCCCTTTCCGGCCATTTTTTTGAAGAAAAAGCCCAACTATGGAAAATCTGATGAGAAACATGGATTCAAAAGCATTAGTTCAGTCCGTCATATCATTTTGGACATCACAAAGCACCACCTCAAGGCCCGCCGATACAAGAACACGAAGACTTCACGAGAAAAATTCCTGTTTTTCCATTGAAAATTCCCTTTCCAACCATTTTTTGGCTGAAAAAAAACGACTTTGTAAATATGTTTGTTAACATGGCTTCCAAAAGCATTAGATCATTCTATCCCATCATTTTGGACATCACAGCACCCTGAAGGCCCGCTGAAACAAGAACACGAGGACTTCACATAGAAAATTCCATGTTTGTCCGTACCAAATTCTCTTTCCGGCCATTTTTTGGCTGAAAAAACACTAGTGTTGTAAATCTGTTGGTAAACATGGCTTCCAAAAACATTAGATCTTTCTGTCCCATCATTTTGGACATCACAGCACCCTGAAGGCCCGCTGAAACAAGAACACGAAGACCCAACAGAAAAAATTCCCTGCTTTTCCATAGAAAAATCCCTTTCCGGCCATTATTTGGCTGAAAAAGCCCGACTGTTGGAAATCTGATGAGGAACATGGATTCCAAAAGCATTAATTCAGTCCGTCCCATCATTGTGGACATCACAGCACCCTCAAGGCCCGCTGAAACAAGAACACGAAGACTCCACAGAGAAAATTCCCCATTTTTCCATAGAAAATTCCCTTTCGGGCCATTTTTTGGCTTAAAAACCCCGACTGTGGGAAATCTGAAGAGAAACACGGATTCCAAAAGCATTAGTTCAGTCCGTCCCATCATTTTGGACATCACAGCACCCTGAAGGCCCGCTGAAACAAGAACACGAAGACTCCACAGAGAAAATTCCCTGTTTTTCCATACAAAATTCCCTTTCCGTCCATTTTTTGGTTGAAAAGGCTCGACTGTTGGAAATCTGGTGAGAAACATGGATTCCAAAAGCATTAGATCAGTCCGTCCCATCATTTTGGACAACACAGCACCCTAAATGCCCACTGAAACAAGAATACGAAGACTCCACAGAGAAAATTCCCGTTTTTCCATAGAAAATTCCCTTTCCGGCCATTTTTTTTTCGAAAAAGCCCGATTGTGTGAAATCGATGAGAAACATGGATTCCAAAAGCATTAGATCAGTCCGTCCCCCATCATTTTGGACAACACAAAGACCACTGAATGCCCGCCGAAACAAGAATACAAAGACTCCACAGAGAAAATTCCATGTTTCTACATAGAAAATTCCCTTTCCGGCCATTTTTTGGCTGAAAAAGCTCAACTGTGGGAAATCTGATGAGAAACATGGATTCCAAAAGCATTAGATCAGTCCGTCCCATCATTTTGGACATCACAGCACCCTGAAGGCTCGCTGAAACAAGAATACGAAGACTCCACAGAGAAAATTCCATTTCCGGCCATTTTTTAGCTGAAAAAGCCCGACTGTGGGAATGAGAAACATGGATTCCAAAAGTATTAGTTCAGACCGTCCCATTATTTTGGACATCACAGCACCCTGAAGGCCCGCTGAATCATGAACATCAAGACTCCACAGAAAAAATTCCCTGTTTTTCCATAAAAAATTCCCTTTCCGGCCATTTTTTTGCTGAAAAAGCCTGATTGTGGAAAATCTGATGAGAAACATGGTTTCCAAAGGCATTAGTTCAGTCCATCATATCATTGTGGACATCACAAAGCACCTGAAGGCCCGCCGAAAACAAGAACACGAAGACTTCACAACGAAAATTCCCTGTTTTTCCATAGAAAATTCTCTTTCCAACCATTTTTTGGCTAAAAAACACTACTGGTTGTAAATATGTTGGTTAACATGGCTTCCAAAAGCATTAGATCATTCTATCCCATCATTTTGGACATCACAAAGACCCAAAAGGCTCGCATTTTGAAACAAGAATACAAGAATACGAAGACTCTCCACGAGAGAAAATTCCCTGTTTTTCCATAGAAAATTGCATTTCCGGCCATTTTTTGGCTGAAAAAGCCCGACTGTGGGAAATCTGATGAGAAACATGGATTCCAAAAGCATTAGATCAGTCCGTCCCATCATTTTGGACATCACAACACCCTGAAGGCTCACTGAAAGAAGAATACGAAGACTCCACAGAGAAAATTCCCTGTTTTTCCATAGAAAATTCCATTTCCGGCCATTTTTTGGCTGAAAAAGCCCGACTGTGGGAAAGCTAATGAGAAACATGGATTCCAAAAGCATTAGTTCAGACCGTCGCATTATTTTGGACATCACAGCACCCTGAAGGCCCGCTGAAACAAGAACACGAAGACTCCACAGAGAAAATTCCCTATTTTTCCATTGAAAATTCCCTTTCCGGGCATTTTTTTGCAGAAAAAGCCCGACTGTGGAAAATCTGATGAGAAACATGGATTCCAAAAGCATTAGTTCAGTCCGTCATATCATTGTGGACATCACAGCAGCCTGAAGGCCCGCTCAAACAAGAACACGAAGACTTCATAGAGAAAATTCCCTGTTTTTCCATAAAAAATTCCCTTTTCAGCCATTTTTTGGCTGAAAAAACACTACTGTTGCAAATATGTTGGTTAACATGGCTTCCAAAAGCATTAGATCATTCTATCCCATCATTTTGGACATCACAGCACCCTGAAGGCCCGCTGAAACAGGAACACGAAGACTTCACAGAGAAAATTCCCTGCTTTTCCATACAAAATTCCCTTTCCGTCCATTTTTTTGTTAAAAAAGCCCGACTGTGGAAAATCTGATGAGAAACATGGATTCCAAAAGCATTATATCAGTCCGTCCCCTCATTTTGGACATCACACCACCCTGAAGGCCCGCTGAAACAAGAATACGAAGACTCCACAGAGAAACTTCCTTGCTTTTCCATTGAAAATTCCCTTTTCGTCCATTTTTTGGCTGAAAAAGCCCGATTGTGGAAAATCTGATGAGAAACATTGATTCCAAAAGCATTAGTTCAGTCCGTCATATCATTGTGGACATCACAAAGCCCCGAAGGCCCCATGCTTTGAAACAAGAACACGAAGACTGCACAACGAAAATTCCCTGTTTTTCCATAGAAAATTCCATTTCCGGCCATTTTTTGGCTGAAAAAGCCAGACTGTGGGAAATCTAATGAGAAACATGGATTCCAAAAGCATTAGTTCAGACCGTCCCTTTATTTTGGACATCACAGCACCCTGAAGGCCCGCTGAAACAAGAACACGAAGACTCCAAAGAGAAAATTCCCTGTTTTTCCATAGACAATTCCCTTTCCGGCCATTTTTTTGCTGAAAAAGCCCGACTACGGAAAATCTGATGAGAAACATGGATACCAAAAGCATTAGTTCAGTCCGTCATATCATTGTGGACATCACAGCACCCTGAAGGCCCGCTGATACAAGAACACGAAGACTTCACAGAGAAAATTCCCTGTTTTTCCATTGAAAATTCCCTTTCCAACCATTTTTTGGCTGAAAAAAAACTACTGTTGTAAATATGTTGGTTAACATGGCTTCCAAAAGCATTAGATCATTCTATCCTATCATTTTGGACATCACAGCACCCTGAAGGCCCGCTGAAACAAGAACACGAAGACTCCACAGAGAAAATTCCCTGTCTTTCCATACAAAATTCCCTTTCCGTCCATTTTTTTGTTGAAAAAGCCCAACTGTGTGAAATCTGATGAGAAACATGGATTCCAAAAGAATTAGATCAATCTGTCCCATCATTTTGGACATCACAGCAACCTGAAGGCCCACTGAAACAAGAATATGAAAACTCCACATAGAAAATTCCCTGTTTTTCCATAGAAAATGCCCTTTTCGACCATTTTTTGGCTGAAAAAGCCCGACTGTGGAAAATCTGATGAGAAAAATGGTTTCCAAAAGCATTAGTTCATACCATCCCATCATTTTCGACATCACAAAGCACCCTGAAGGCCCGCTGAAACAAGAACACAAAGATTCCACAGAGAAAATTCCCTTTTTTTCCATAGAAAATTCCATTTCTGGCCATTTTTTAGCTAAAAAAGGCCGATTGTGGGAAATCTGATGAGAAACATGGATTCCAAAAGCATTAGATCAGTCCGTCCAATCATTTTGGACATCACAGCACCCTGAAGGCCCGCTCAAACAAGAACACGAAGGCTCCACTGAGAAAATTCCCTGTTTTTCCATAGAAAATTCCCTTTCCGGCCATTTTTTGGCTGAAAAAGCCCAACTGTGGGAAAGCTGATGAGGAACATGGATTCCAAAAGCATTAGATCAGTCCGTCCCATCATTTTGGACATCACAGCACCCTAAGGCCCGCTCAAACAAGAACACGAAGACTCCACAGAAAAAATTCCCTGTTTTTCCATAGAAAATTCCCTTTCCGTCCATTTTTTGGTTGAAAAAGCCCCACTGTGGGAAATCTGATGAGAAACATGGATTCCAAAAGCATTAGATCAGTCTGTCCCATCATTTTGGACATCATAGCACCCTGAAGGCCCGCTGAAACAAGAAAATGAAGACTCCACAGAGAAAATTCCCTGTTTTTCCATAAAAAATTCCCATTCCGGCCATTTTTTGGTTCAAAAAGCTCGACCGTTCGAAATCTGATGAGAAACATGGATTCCAAAAGCATTAGATCAGTCTGTCCCATCATTTTGGACATCACAGCAACCTGAAGGCCCGCTGAAACAAGAATACGAAGACTCCATAGAGAAAATTCCCTGTTTTTCCATAGAAATTTCCCTTTCCGGCCATTTTTTGGCTGAAAATGCCCGATTGTGGGAAATCTGATGAGAAACATGGATTCCAAAAGCATTAGATCAGTCCGTCCCATCATGTTGGACATGACAGCACCCTGAAGACCCGCTGAAACAAGAAGACGAAGACTCCACAGAGAAAATTCCCTGTTTTTCCATAGAAAATTCCCTTTCCGGCCATTTTTTGGCTGAAAAAGCCCGTCTGTGGGAAATCAGTTGAGGAACATGGATTCCAAAAGCATTAATTCAGTCCGTCCCATCATTGTGGACATCACAGTACCCTGGAGGCCCGCTAAAACAAGAACACAAAGACTCCACAGGGAAAAATCCTTGTTTTTCCATAGAAAATTCCCATTCCGGCCATTTTTTCGCTGAAAAAGCCCGACTGTGGGAAATCTGATGAGAAACATGGATTCCAAAAGCATTAGATTAGTCTCTCCCATCATTTTGGACATCACAGCACCCTGAAGGCTCGCTGAAACAAGAATACGAAGACTCCACAGAGAAAATTCCCTGTTTTTCTATAGAAAATTCCATTTCTGGCCATTTTTTGGCTGAAAAAGCCCGACTGTGGGAAATCTAATGAGAAATATGGATTCCAAAAGCATTAGTTCAAACCAGCCCATTATTTTGGACATCACAGCACCCTGAAGGCCCGCTGAAACAAGAACACGAAGACTCCATAGAGAAAATTCCCTATTTTTCCATTGAAAATTCCCTTTCCGGCCATTTTTTTGCAGAAAAAGCCCGACTGTGGAAAATCTGATGAGAAACATGGATTCCAAAAGCATTAGTTCAGTCCGTCATATCATTGTGGACATCACAGCACCCTGAAGGCCCGCTCAAACAAGAACACGAAGACTTCATAGAGAAAATTCCCTGTTTTTCCATAGAAAATTCCCTTTTCAGCCATTTTTTGGCTGAAAAAACACTACTGTTGTAAATATGTTGGTTAACATGGCTTCCAAAAGCATTAGATCATTCTATCTCATCATTTTGGACATCACAAAGACCCTGAAGGCCCGCTGAAACAGGAACACAAAGACTTCACAGAGAAAATTCCCTGCTTTTCCATACAAAATTCCCTTTCCGTCCATTTTTTTGTTGAAAAAGCCCGACTGTGGAAAATCTGATGAGAAACATGGATTCCAAAAGCATTATATCAGTCCGTCCCCTCATTTTGGACATCACACCACCCTGAAGGCCCGCTGAAACAAGAATACGAAGACTCCACAAAGAAAATTCCCTGCTTTTCCATACAAAATTCCATTTCCGGCCATTTTTTGGCTGAAGAAGCCCAACTGTGGGAAATCTTATGAGGAACATGAATTCCAAAAGCATTAGTTCAGTCCGTCCCATCGTTGTGGCCATCACAGCACCCTGAAGGCCTGCTGAAACAAAAACACGAAGTCTTCACATAGAAAATTCCCTGTTTTTCCATACAACATTCCCTTTCCGGCCATTTTTTGGCTGAAAAAACACTAGTGTTGCAAATCTGTTGGTAAACATGGCTTCCAAAAGCATTAGATCATTCTGTCCCATCATTTTGGACATCACAGCATCCTGAAGGCCCGCTGAAACAAGAACACGAAGACTCCACAGAGAAAATTCCCTGTTTTTCCATACAAAATTCCCTTTCCGGCCATTTTTTGGCTGAAAAAACACGATTGTTGGAAATCTGTTGGTAAACATGGCTTCCAACAGCATTAGATCATTCTATCCCAGCATTTTGGACATCACAGCACCCTGAAGGCCCGCCGAAACGAGAACACGAAGACTCCATAGAGAAAATTCCCTGTTTTTCCATAGAAAATTCCCTTTCCGGCCATTTTTTGGCTGAAAAAACACTAGTGTTGGAAATCTATTGGTAAACATGGCTTCCAAAAGCATTAGATCATTATGTCCCATCATTTTAGACATCACAGCATCCTGAAGGCCCGCTGAAACAAGAACACGAAGACTCCACGAGAGAAAATTCCCTATTTTTCCATAGAAAATTCCCTTTCCATTTTTTTTGGGCTGAAAAAACACGAATGTTGGAAATTTGATGAGAAACATGGATTCCAAAAGCATTAGATTAGTCCGTCCAATAATTTTGGACATCACAAAGCACCCTAAAGGCCCGCTAAAACAAGAACACGAAGGCTCTACAAAGAAAATTCCCTGTTTTTCCATAGAAAATTCCTTTCGGGCCATTTTTTGGTTGAAAAACCTCGACTGTGGGAAATCTGAAGGGAAACATGGATTCCATAAGCATTAGTTCAGCCCGTCCCATCATTTTTGACATCACACCACCCTGAAGGCCCGCTGAAACAAGAACACGAAGACTCCACAGAGAAAATTCCCTGTTTTTCCATAGAAAATTCCCTTTCCGGCCATTTTTTGGCTGAAAAAAAGCCCAACTGTAGGAAATCTGACGAGAAACATGGATTCCAAAAGCATTAGATCATTCCGTCCAATCATTTTGGACATCACAGCACCCTGGAGGCCCGCTAAAACAAGAACACAAAGGCTCCACAGAGAAATTCCCTGTTTTTCCATTGAAAATTCCCTTTCGGGCCATTTTTTGGCTGAAAAACCCCGACTGTGGGAAATCTGAAGAGAAACATGGATTCCAAAAGCATTAGATCAGTCTGTCCCATCATTTTCGACATCACAAAGACACCACGAAGGCCCGCTGAAAAAAGAACACGAAGACTCCACAGAGAAAATTCCTTGTTTTTCTATAGAAAATTCCATTTCCGGCCATTTTTTGGCTGAAGAAGCCCGACTGTGGGAAATCTTATGAGGAACATGAATTCCAAAAGCATTAGTTCAGTCCGTCCCATCGTTGTGGCCATTACAGCAACCTGAAGGCCTGCTGAAACAAAAACACGAAGTCTTCACATAGAAAATTCCCTATTTTTCCATACAACATTCCCTTTCCGGCCATTTTTTGGCTGAAAAAACACTAGTGTTGCAAATCTGTTGGTAAACATGGCTTCCAAAAGCATTAGATCATTCTGTCCCATCATTTTGGACATCACAAAGATCCCGAAGGCCCGCTGAAACAAGAACACGAAGACTCCACGAGAGAAAATTCCTGTTTTTCCATACAAAATTCCCTTTCCTAGGACATTTTTGGTGAAAAAACACGAGTGTTGGAAATCTGTTGGTAAACATGGCTTCCAACAGCATTAGATCATTCTGTCCCAGCATTTTGGACATCACACGACCACGAAGGCCCGCGGAAACGAGAACACGAAGACTCCACGAGAAAAATTCCCCGTTTTTCCATAGAAAATTCCCTTTCCCATTTTTTGGCTGAAAAAACACTAGTGTTGGAAATCTATTGGTAAACATGGCTTCCAAAAGCATTAGATCATTATGTCCCATCATTTTAGACATCACAAAGATCCCGAAGGCCCGCTGAAACAAGAACACGAAGACTGCACAGAGAAAATTCCCTATTTTTCCATAGAAAATTCCCTTTCCAGCCTTTTTTTGGCTGAAAAAACACGAATGTTGGAAATTTGATGAGAAACATGGATTCCAAAAGCATTAGATTAGTCCGTCCAATCATTTTGGACATCACAGCACCCTAAAGGCCCGCTAAAACAAGAACACGAAGGCTCCACAAAGAAAATTCTCTGTTTTTCCATAGAAAATTCCTTTCGGGCCATTTTTTGGTTGAAAAACCCCGACTGTGGGAAATCTGAAGGGAAACGTGGATTCCATAAGCATTAGTTCAGCCCGTCCCATCATTTTTGACATCACACCACCTTGAAGGCCCACTGAAACAAGAACACGAAGACTCCACAGAGAAAATTCCCTATTTTTCCATAGAAAATTCCCTTTCCGGCCATTTTTTGGCTGAAAAAAAGCCCAACCGTAGGAAATCTG
Organism: Eucalyptus brandiana; assembly: GCA_014182725.1. NCBI lineage: Eukaryota > Viridiplantae > Streptophyta > Magnoliopsida > Myrtales > Myrtaceae > Eucalyptus > Eucalyptus brandiana. Next base: position 27,636 of record CM024674.1, read on the forward strand.
ACGAGAAACATGGATTCCAAAAGCATTAGATCATTCCGTCCAATCATTTTGGACATCACAGCACCCTGGAGGCCCGCTAAAACAAGAACACGAAGGCTCCACAGAGAAAATTCCCTGTTTTTCCATAGAAAATTCCATTTCCTGCCATTTTTTGGCTTAAAAAGCCCGACTATGTGAAATCTGATGAGGAACATGGATTGCAAAAGCATTAGTTCAGTCCGTCCCATCATTGTAGGCATCACAGCACCTTGAAGGCCCGCTGAAACAAAAACACGAATACTTCACAGTGAAAATTCCCTGTTTTTCCATACAACATTCCCTTTCCGGCCATTTTTTGGCTGAAAAAACACTAGTGTTGGAAATCTATTGGTAAACGTGGCTTCCAAAAGCATTAGATCATTCTGTCCCATCATTTTGGACATCACAGCATCCTAAAGGCCTGCTGAAACAAGAACACGAAGACTCCACAGAGAAAATTCCCTGTTTTTCCATACAAAATTCCCTTTCCGGCCATTTTTTTGCTGAAAAAACACGAGTGTTGGAAATTTGTTGGTAAACATGGCCTCCAACAGCATTAGATCATTCTATCCCATCAATTTGGACATCACAGCACCCTGAAGGCCCGCTGAAACAAGAACACGAAGACTCCACAGAGAAAATTCCCTGTTTTTCCATACAAAATTCCCTTTCCGGCCATTTTTTAGCTAAAAAAACACAAGTGTTGGAAATCTGTTGGTAAACATGGCTTCCAACAGCATTAGATCAAGCTGTCCCATCATTTTGGACATCACAGCACCCGAAAGGCCCGCTGAAACAAGAACACGAAGACTCCACAGAGAAAATTCCCTGTTTTTCCATAGATAATTCCCTTTCTGGCCATTTTTTGGCTGAAAAAGCCCGACTGTGGGAAATCTGATGAGAAACATGGATTCCAAAAACATTAGATCAGTCCGTCCCATCATTTTGGACATCACAACCCCCTGAAAGCCCGCTGAAAGAAGAACACGAAGACTCCACAGAGAAAATTCCCTGCTTTTCCATAGAAAATTCCATTTCCGGCCATTTTTTGGCTGAAAAAACTCTAGTGTTGGAAATTTGTTGGTAAACATGGCTTCCAACAGCATTGGATCAGTCTGTCCCATCATTTTGGACATCATAGCACCCTGAAGGCCCGCTGAAACAAGAACACGAAGACTCCACAGAGAAAATTCCCTTTCCGGCCATTTTTTGGCTGAAAAAGCCCGACTGTGGGAAATCTGATGAAAAACATGGATTCCAAAAGCATTAGTTCAGTCAGTCCCATCATTTTGGACATCACAAAGACCCCGAAGGCCCGCTAAAACAAGAACACGAAGACTCCATAGAGAAAATTCCCTGTTTTTCCATAGAAAATTCCTTTCCGGCCATTTTTTGTCTGAAAAAGCCCGACTGTGGGAAATCTAATGAGGAACATGGATTCCAAAAGCATTAGTTCAGTCCGTCCCATCATTTTGTACATCACAGGACCCTAAAGGCCCGCTGAAACAAGAACACGAAGACTCCACAGAGAAAATTCCCTGTTTTTCCATAGAAAATTCCCTTTCCAGCTATTTTTTGGCTGAAAAAGCCCGACTGTGGGAAATCTGATGAGGAACATGGATTCCAAAAGCATTAGATCAGTCCGTCCCATCATTTTGGACATCACAACACCCTGAAGGCCCGATGAAACAAGAACACGAGGAAAATACAGAAAATTCTCAAGACAATAGCAAACAACTTTCATAAGGAAAGTTTCTCTAGAAATCAACACAGGAAATTTTACCAAAAAAAAAAAGGCAGAACAAGAACAGAGTTGAAAACTAACCTAAACTACTACAAAATCACTCATCTTTGGAGGTGTTTTTTGAAGGTCAAACGATGTTCAATCGGGGCATGCAACCTATCAATTTGAAGCTAGTGATGTGTACTATCAAAGTTTAGAAGGACTCAAACTCAAATAAGGTCATTTCAAACCTCGTTTTGGCCAAAACAATAAGTTAGTTCAAGGAGACGAAAATACAAGTTTAAGGCCAAATCAAGTCAATCATTCAAGATTAATCAAGAATACTCAAGCACAGCAAATCAACATCCAAATCATTTGATTTAACATCTAAACATAGTATATTTTCCTAAAATTAAACCATAGCCCCAACCGGTTAATCCGATCTCGCTTCACGAGGTTTGAGATCGAGATTGTTACCTTTTGATGTGTTTTTGTCGATTTTGATCGCAATCGATTGAAAGTTTCGCTGGAACTTCAATCAAACTCCAAGGATCAAATCTGGACAGCAATGATCAACTTCGAACCGATTGAATCGCCAACTTGGATCAATACCGAACCGTTCCACATGGACCGATTTGTATCACCAAGGGAACTTGGTTTAATTGGAAGAGTTCCAGACAAAACTAAGCTAATCATCAACTTGCAGTGGCTAGGACAAGAAGGTGTGGTCGCCCGCTGAATCGGCGACCGGTGGTTCATCGGCATGAGATCAATGATGGTAGACAATTTGATGTAGAGAGAAAAAAAAAAAGAGAGGCGGTTAGGCTAGAAAACAGAGAGGAGAGAGAGCTAGAGAGAGAGAGAGAGAGAGAGAGAGAGAGAGAGAGAGAGATCTGGTAGAGAGAGTATAATTTCGTACAAGTGAGGCCTCCCCTAAAATGGAGGGAAAATTGGACTTATATACTGCCCTAAGTTAAGCAATTGCGGTCGTTGGTTCGATCCGACAGTCAAAATTTTGATCCAACGGTCAAAAATTGATTTTAAAGGCTCTAATATGATTTAGAGGTGTCGATTAATTGATCTAGTGGATTTGATTTGCAAAAACCCAAGCCAAAATCGAGAATTGCATCAAAATGTCTAATTATAGGTTAATTTGTAATTTGATGAAATTTGAGAATCAATTTGTAAAATTTTGGGAAATTGAAGGTGCAGAAGTGAAATTGACATTAAGAGGATCCTGAAACTAGTCATCGAAGGTTAGGAACCGGCCAGCAAGGGGTAGAACCAGCCATTCCTGCCGACAATCGATCAAATCGGTTCCATTTGGTTTGGTCGGTTTTTGACCGGTTTGGTCCGGTTCTTATCATTTCGCCCACTTGGGACTCCTGTGGGTCAAAGATTTATGCAATTTGGTCTCTAAAAGATCAAATTGGAAAGGAATTATATCATTTTTAAGAAGAAATTAATCAATTAAGATACAATTAAGATAATCAAACCCTATGAACGTGATCTATAGGTCTTTTATTTCTCGTGACTAAAGCATTGCACAAATTTAGTTGGATTAGAGGGGATAATTAATGGGATCTTGACTTATCAGCGCAAAATTACTCTCATGAGATTCTGTGAATTATTATGATGTAGTAGGAGGAGATAATTGTACTTCATGGCAAAATAAGATGTGCATTGGACATGTATTCATCGTAGGCTAGGGGTTTATGTTTCCGTGGGGCAAAATAACTGAGAAACGACCCCTGAGGGTTAACAACCATCGGATCCATTTACTTTTTCTCGTTCCCTTAACGGTGTGAGCGGGTGTGTTGTAACTTGTACAACATATATTCATCCGAATGTCTGGCTTCTCATGAAGTTGGCTTGTCTAAAGGTGTGGCGTCACTCATTTTATGAGTCGGGTGTGTCGTACGACACTGTTTAAGCATTGCTATTGATGTCCAGCAAATTCCTTTTTTTTTTTTTCATAATTTTTCTTAATATGATTGGCTTTTTAAAAAAATAAAAATAAAATATCGACAGCCTTTGCATTAATGGGGCCTTTTTCTTACTACTAGTGTTGTGCTCCTCAGCTATATGAAACCCAAAAAAGAAAAAAAAATAACTAAAATTATTATGGGTGGGGTCCACTCCTTGCTATGAATCAAATGATTTTCCCTCTTCGTTTCAAGTTCCAACCAGCTCAGAGCTCCGGAAACCCAGAAGCCGAGCTCACTTACCTGCTCCGTTTCAGAGAGACGGGACGGCGTGGCGTTTGAGTGCCCGCGGTCCTGGACGAAATTGTTGGTAATTTGTTTATAAAACAAATGAAGAAGTGCCTTGTCCCACATCGAAAAGATATGAGTGTGCACATGGACAAGATTTGACACTAACCGACGATCATTTTTTATGTCTTTTCAACGTAATCTTTGAGCCGTACCTGTTCATTTTTCAACTTTTCATGAAATGTTGCCTTTATTCTTTTTTGCAACCTTTTGAAGAGTTACCTCTATTCGAGAGACATATATAAGTACGTTTGTTTTGAAATCAAACACACATCTTCTTTCATTTTTTTTCATTTTTCTTTCGAAAGAAACAACAGCCATTGATTTCAATTATTTCCCATGAGAGACCCTGGAGCAATACTAGAATTGCTATCTAGTATTCTCATTTGAGACTTTGTTGTATCTTGGAGGAAATTTGCCAGTGACCATTAGCAACGTTGTAGGGGCAAATAAATCCTTAAAGAAAGTGATATCACGCCTCAAAGTCCGATTTAATTACTCGATTCGATTTCATTGTTCTACCCAATTCGAAATCATATTTTTCCCAACAATTTTAAGGATTTATTCGTGCAACAATGGAATTAGAGTTTATCGTCAGAAGCAGAAGTTGCTGGTGAGGCTTAAGGTCTTGGCATATGTTGCCCGGTTGTGTGTCTCGGCCGCTCATGAGCATGCTTGGCAAACAATCTGTTGTTGGTGTGAGCACTGCATGATAATTTGGTTTACTTCAAGCCTGTCTTGGTCTTGTTGGCTGAAATCATGGGTTTGTGCGTGGAAGAAAGGCAGAGAGAGAAAATTCGCTGGAAGGAGAGTCTGACACAAAGTTGTTGCGACCCGATCTCGCCGCCCTCAAATGTCCAAGGTGGGAAAGGTCGAGTTTAGGGGTACTTTAATAACGAGAGTTCCCTCACGAGATGGCGAGCTCTCCCAAGCTCGTGCCCGCAACAACGGGTTTATTTATACGATATAGGTATTTAACAACCTAAGAATATACAAGAGTCGCCACTAACCTTATTTTTTAGGGGTCGCCTAGAAAACCCAATCGAGGGTCGGGAGAATTCCCTCGATTCCTATGCAACCAGATATCTAGATTCGGGAACTTGGATTACGCTAATATAGCTATTAGTGCCCTTTCGGTAACTAAACAGTATGTTGTGTTTTTTTGACATGTCCATGCGTCTCTTTTTACATTTTCGGGATCATCAATTTTATACTAAGTGGTCATGCATGGTGGATTACTTTTATTCTATTATATTCCTAAGAAATGAAAGGAAAACATTCAATGAAATTGAAATTGCAAGACATGAAGTAAACAAGCAAGAAAAGCAGTAAACCTAATCATGCAATCTTAAAATAAAAAATAAAAAAGAGAAATCAATTAGGAAAGAAAGAAAACCCGCAACTCGTCGGATTTTATACAATGCATGGAAACCGAGACATATGTCGGGAAAACAAATAGTACATGACAATGGTCGGAATGGACATCGACCTCCACCATCTTCACGCTTCATTCATGTTCAGGATCCTATTCTAAACCTAATCTAAGAAATCTTGATGACTAGATGCATACAAATGAAAGAAACAATCATCACGTATCAAAACAATCAAAAGCAAGACATCTTTTATGTTCAAAAAGAGTGACTAAAGTCACAAAATCTCTAGATCAAATTCTAGGTGATATCCCAAATAGATCTCATAGAGACACCATCATCATATCAACACATGAATTTCCAAAAAATACCAGAATATGAACTAGTCAATCTACCATAGAATAGGGCAACATGGAATATTATCATTTCTTATATGTTTCAAGCCTTGAATTGCCCCAATTTGATGGAAAACAAATGTAACATCAATGCGGCATTCTCTCTATATATTCGCACAACTAGAACACTCCCAAAATGACATTGAAAATCCCCGCATTCCCCATGAGAACAAAATGGCCAGCAAACATTCTTATTATATTCAAAACTGGAAAGATGACAATGTGATGAGCAATCCATATCCATACATGCCCATTTATGCACCTCAAGAACTACATAACATCAGTCTCAGGTCATTCATATCAGAACTTCTCATGTCCACCAGCTTAGAGGACTAATATTATGTACATCTTCAACATCAGTTAACACAGCAAATGCACACATGAACAGCGAACAGCACATCAATGACATAGCTAAACAATTCCACACACCAAGACATATGAGCAGCAAGCAAAGAAATATTGATACTAAAGAAGAACATAACTCTGGACATCTTTACAAACAAAAACACAGAGTTTGGATCGGTAGAACACAAATAAGCTACTGGGCAAAGTGATTAGTGTTGGAAATTGGTTTGATGGTGGATATCTAATATCAATTATCAAACAACAGAACTTTGCTAAAAAAGAGAACAATAGAGCAAGATCATCCCACACGTGATTTACTTTTTTGGTATCATCAACCTCAAAATCTATGCTCAAAAGATGGTAGGAAAGTGGCAGACAATCAAGCCCACCCCAAAACAGAATATGCATTTCTGACCAAGGCAAATTCCAGATTTCAGAATGGATTAGAAAAAAAATGTTAAATGTGGCAAATGATGGTCGATTCAGGCATGCAATATGTCATTTTAAAGCTTGAGATGTCTATTACAATTATCTAGAAGACATTAAGTCCTAATAACATCATCTACCAGTTCATATCAAGTGATTTACACAGAAGGTCATCCGAAACAGAGAGACAAATATTTGGCAGATTCTGGACCAGACTTTGGACAGACAAAAACCATATTAAATGAAGTCCAATTAAGGCATTCTATAGCTCATTGGAAAGATAATCGAACCATCTTCAACCTTCATGAAGACTTCAAGCACAGAAAACCACAGCAACCAGCTCGTATCAAGGTGAGAAGTAAAGCAATCAAAATAAACCTCATGTATTTAAAGCGAGCCTCTGTATAGATGAGAAAAATTCAGAACTTCTCTAGACTAAGATGCTAAAAGCTTAGGTAACCTCAAAATATGGCACCAGCATCAACATATAAAAAGAGGTAAAAACAGCAATCTACCTTTCTTATATCTACAAAAGTGGGAGTTAAGCTAGCCACCTTTCTTACATTTCTGAACAAGGCCAAACAGGAAAATCAAATGCAGGGATACATATATCAGTCCTATGGAGCCTGAAAATGACCATTGAATGAAGTGAACAAGCAAGATGACATGCTTCCTGTTTCAAGACATTTAAATTTCTTTATTGCTGTGGCTAACGATATATCTCTACCCATCTAAGTTCTAATATCCAATCATGCCGAATGTAACAACTAGAAAACAAAATTTTGATTCAATGCATCATCAAATTTGAAAGAAATATGCTGGAGATAATACTTATAATCCCAACAATGTCCCTCCGCAGGTCAGCATATGATACAAGTAAGCTCGTAACTATTACAATTACAAAAATGCTAAGAACAACCAAGAGCAATTCCAACATCATCATATTTTCTATTTATCTGCATATATCACATAGAGAACTATATATTCCAACCAAAAAAAGATGCATCCGTGGAGTTCATCGTCATGACCATCATGTTATTACTCGATATTAGCAGCGTGCTATACCATGTGCAAAGCAAACAGTTCAAGAGAGCATATATATAAGACAGCCTAGAGAACTTCTGCTCCGTCAACTGGTTTCTGATGATTCTTCTAAATGTTGGTATAGGTGATACAAATAGGCCAATAACAAAGATGTTACCTAATTGAACCAAAAACAGAGCCGAGAGAAAAACAACCCGATAGATCGTGCGAGAGACAAAGCCATCGAGCCACAGAGAGCAATCCAAGAGAGAGAGCGAAAGATCGTGCGCGAGACAAAGCAAACAAGAGAGAGGATAGAGAGAAAACCTTATCCAGCGAGCCCGATCCAGAGAGAGAACCACCGATCGAGCAAACAAGTGTCCGATCTCTAAGAAAGAATCAGATCCTCACGATCTCCAACCGCCGACGCTTGATCTCCAATCGCTTGCCAATGGAGGAAAACCTTCGCCGATCCGGTGAGCCCGATCCAGAGAGAAGATCGGTTAAGCACAAGCGTCGTCGCCGATGTCACCAATCCTTGCCTTAAACCGAGAGAGAAATCCGTCGAAAAACTCTAAGAAACACCGGAACCAAGAGCGATTGAGAGGGAGAGATTGATTCTCTGGTTTTTGCCGAAGATTCGAGACCCCATCGAGAGAGTGATCGAGAGGGAGAAACCGGTTCTCTCGTTTCCGCCGGAAATCCGAGAAATCTTCAAGAGAACGCCTCCGATCCGGGGAAGAGAGAGACGTTAGTGTTGTCACCCTTGCTGTAACCACCACCGTTTTTCCTGATGTCCCCACGATCGAGCGAACCCGAGAGAGAATCTGAGAGAGCCCGAGAGAGAGAGAGAGAGTGTGTTTTTGAGTGAGCGCGGGAGAGAGAGAGAGAGAAACGGTTGTCCAGAGAGTGAAAATGGATCAGTCAAATCCCCCTTTTCTTTTTTTCTTTTTTCTCTTTATATATTTTCAGGCCAGATCAGATCTCAACCCTTGGATTGAACTAAGGGCTAAAATTTGATCTTCCTAGTTTAAGAGTTCTCCTAATTGAGCACATGCCTATTTCAATGGCCATGATGCATTATTGATGAACGGCGACGATTAATTGCGAACTAATTAGGGTTTTCTCTCTATTTTTTATTTTTTATTTTTTTATTTTTTTTTTTTTTTATTTTTTTATCAAGTAAAAATCAGGTGTAACAAAAGTAAGAGAGAAAAAAAAAAAAAAAGGGAAGCAAGGAGGAGACAAGGACGAAAAAAAAAAAAAAAAAAATTACCCTCGCGGTCTAGGGTTTGCAGACGCGCACGCACGACTTACTTCTCCCTCTCGTTTGATGGCCATTGAAGATTCCGGGCGCATTTTGGTGTTAGCGACGAACATAGCCGTGCCGCTATTGACCGCCAGTTTCCCCCCCTTTCGCTCTCCGTTTACTCTGGTCGGTCGAGACGCTTAAGCTCGCGTTCCAGATTGCCGGCGACCCGCGATCTGGAACGTCCGGTCTCTGGCCACGCGGCGCGGGGGCGGGGGCGGTGCAGTATCGGTGACGCGGCGAGGCCTTCGCGTATGACGCTAGGCGAGGTACACGTGGGCGGTCCCGGTAGCGGCATGGGAGATGAGGCGAGAGGCGATTGTACGGATTCGGTCATTTGCGTCGTTGCGTGGAAGGACGCGGACGCGGACTTTGCGGACGACGGTTTGGCCGGCGTGGGTGCCGATTCGGGTGGCGGTTTGTCAGTTTCACAGGGCAGCGGAAGCGGCGTCGGTTCGTTTCGTGAAGCTATGGCGACCGGTTGTGCTTACGTAGAAAACAGAGAGAGACTGAAACTTCGACTGAGACTTAGACAGAGGGTGGCGACTCCGGTCGGCGACGCTTCCGTTTCTGCCTCGGTTTTCGGGCTGAAGGGGGCAACTACAGGAGTGTCGTCCTGCAGAGGCCCAAGTCGTCGGGCTACATGCTCTGTTCTGCTCTGCTTCATGGCCGAGAGCCTGAAGCGAACGACAACGGTAACAGAAGTTTTAGCCATCAATCCAGTTGCCAATCTATCAATAAGTGGATGGAGGATTTCAGTTAATGATTGATAATGTCCTTCTTTGAGGGTAGCGTAAATTGGAATTCGAGAAGCGTAAAAGTCCACTTGCCATGGGTAGCGAAAATTTGAGGGTCTCAATAGCCATGATGAGAATCAATGAGTGGATGGATCCAGCTTAGCCGATGGTAATCGTGTCTACTACCTTCGTCAATCACATATCTTACGGTTGCCGAAAGCTTAGCAGCAACCCACCTTCGTGCTAATGCTTCTGTTCGTAACATGGTGAAGGTTAATAGGTCGTTTTCACTCTTAGTCAGTGCCCAACTTTTGGGCAGCTTTAAGTAATTTATTTGCAAGTGCAGAAGAAGAAAACTATGCTATATGTGCTTCTTGAAATGTTGTGATGCCTTCTTTGTTGCGAAGAGACGCGCAAAGAGGACGATGACTCTTCCTACAGGGACCCTCTTCAGTAGTCTCCCTCGTCCGCCATTGCTCCAGTTGCATTTGACCAAAGCGTACTGACAGTGGGTCCTGAGAACGATGACATGAGAGCTTTCAGAAATTTTTTATCATGAAAAAACGAGGTTAGATGAAAAAAGAAAAGGGATTGGAGGGAACAAAAAGGTGTTATTGGAGGGACTGGTTTCGTGGCTTCTTTGCTGATCAAGCTTTTGCTTGAGAAGGGCTATGCTGTGTATACCACTGTTAGGGACCCAAGTCTATTGGGTTTGTGTCTGATGCCGTCGGTCTTGATGCTGGCGTGCAAGATTCTTGTCAACATTATGTAGCATAGCCCTGATATTGCCCAAGCAGTCCACGACCTTCATGCCCGACGTTGAGGAAGCTGAGACTCCGAACCACAAGATCAAGCGCAAGGTATGGATCTTATTGTATATTTCGGAAGGTTTCGGCTTATACAATGTTGTTGATTCCGTTCCAAGAATTGTTTTTTCCCTTTCAATCCTAGTTTATGTGCTTTTGATACCTCCATACTCAATTTGCTCTCATTTATTGGATTGTTAGAGAATGTCATTACATACATGGGCTAATATGTAGTGCTCTATTTATGGAGGCGATATAGAGATACTGAATGGGTTTTCAGGTGTCCCTTGTTTGGTTCTAATTTGTTTTATTTGTTGTCTTTGCCCCTCATAGATTTGATTCTATGGAATAGCATAAATGAGCCAAGAGAATAGAATTGCATTGATTTACTAGTTTGATGTATGTATTTCATCGAGGATGAAAATTTGATGATGCATAATTTCGATTAATTACCTTTTGAAATATTCTTGAAGTGGGGTTATGTCTGAAGGGGACTTTGGAACTAATATGACTAGAATCATTGAGATTAAGAAGTATCTGACTTTCATTTTCAAAATGAAAAATTTGGATGAAATAGATACTATCTTAAGTATTAAAATTGAAAATAGTGGGGGTTATTCTTTGAGCCAAAGTGATTACGTGGATAAGATGTTGTATAAATTTAAACATCTTGTTTTCAAATATGTAAGTACTCCATTTGATTCCTGATGGAGAGTTTTTAATGTGAGTGCTTTGGGTCTTTAATGTATGCGATATATTATACTAGACCTGATATTACTTTTTGTATATGTAAGTTGAGTAAATACTAGTAATCCAATATAGAACATTTGAGGGTTATCTTATTGTTCTATAATAATCCGGCTATATTAGAAAGATATACCGATGCTAGTTGGATTACAAGTGTGAGAGATAAATAATCCACTCATGGATTAATTGTCACATTACGTGAAAGTGTTGTTTCTTGGGCGAGCAAGAAACAAATGTGCATAATTCACTCAATTATGAAATTTAAATCATTGCTTAGTAGCAAGTGGGAAAGAGGTTGATAGATTAGGAATTTGTTATTGGATATCAAATTATGGCCTAGTCATATACCTCTTATTTCTATCCACTATGATAGTTATGCTACTTTGATAAGAGCCTATAGTAGCACCTATAATGATAAATTTAGACATATTAGTTTAAGATATGAATATGTGAGACAATTGATTAAAGATGGTACCATAATAATTGTCTACATGAGGTCAAGTAATAATCTAGTCGATCCATTGACAAAGGCTTTACCAAGAGACATGGTAATAATGACCTCATAAGAAATGGGGCTGAAACCCTTTAATTAAAATCACTAGTAATGGTAACCCGACATTTTTTCTAGAATATCACTAGTTATAAGGTTTAATGGGTAAAAACAAGTTACGGAATGTGATTGTTTGATACTGACGTAGCCCTGATATGAGAAATCGATATCATCTGTTACGTTTTGTAGGTTGGATTGAATTCTTAATGAAGTATAGTACAAACTTATAATGTGTTGATAGTAACAGAAACACATAATAGATACTTCATCTTTATGAGCTTAGAAGTGGTGCCGCTTCTTACAAAAGTTAGGATTACTTTCTAGAGAGCTCATGAAACAGGATCAAGCACAAGGCCATAATAGTGTAGAGTAATATAAAACTCTCACTAAAACAAGAGGTTAATATATGTGTGGTATGTCCGGTTCTATCATATAAAAGTACAAGTTTAAAGCCGAGCTACTTGTTACTTTGATAGAGCTTTGAAATGCTTGCACTAAGTAAAGGTTTAACTCGAAAGAGACCTTTATATATGTATATTAATCTCACGAAAATTTTGGCTGTATATTTCTAACGTTTTATTTCTTGTTTTTGTTTTATAAACAAAAGTGGGGGATTGTTGGTAATTTGTTTATGAAATAAATGAAGAGGTACCTTGTCCCACATCGAAAAGATGTGAGTGCGCACATGGACGAGATTTGGCATTAACCGACGATCATTTTTTATGTCTTTTCAACGTAATATTTGAGACGTACCTATTCATTTTGCAACCTTTCATGAAATGTTACCTTTATTCTTTTTTGCAACCTTTTGAAGAGTTACCTCTATTCGAAAGACATATATAAGTACATTTGTTTTGAAATCAAACACATCTTCTTTCATTTTTTCGTTTTTCTTTCAAAAGAAACAATAGCCATTGTTTCCAATTATTTCCCATGAGAAACCCTGGAGAAATACTAGGGGTGCGCATGGTAAAATTTCTGAAACAGAAATTGATTTCGGCCGAAATCAATTTCTCAATTTCTATTCCCTGGACAAGTTTCGAGCAAAGAAACCCGTTTGATAACGACTCAAAATTTCTATTTCTGAAACAGAAATCCGTTTGATAACAGAAAAAAATTTCTATTTCTATGAATCATGTTGTCCCCATCCTTTTACCTCACTCTTCTTGGTGCTTGTGATGGTAATTTAATTTGATAAAAGTTGGTAAATCACTTTAATTTATATTGGTAATTCGATAGAGTAGTTAAGAACTTCAAAACATTAGCAATTTATGTAAATAAAAGCTAGTAATTAGTATAAAAAATGCTAATATGCAAACTATAAAAGATTTGGTAGTTTCAAATGCTAATATGCAAATAGTTAATGTATTTATTCTCCTCATTCAAGATTCGGGTTTAAGTCACTACATTTTTTTGCATTCTTTTGAGACCACGAAGTGATTTTATGGTAGGTACTAGTTGACATGGAGGTAGGCGCAATTTGCGAGAGATTTGAAATTAATAAAATGGAAATTGTGCTAGAAATAGAAATTGATTAGATAATAATATAGGAAATCCTCAAATACAAAATAATAGTCGAAATAACACTAATGCATTACAAAAGTTGAAAATACAATTTCATGGAATTTCCGACATATTATTATCCCTTGTCATTTTATTGGCAATGGTTTTCCTAAGCGTATTTATTTGGTTTCCCTCCTCGGTCAACTGAATGTTTGCAAGGTCATCCTGCGTAGATTCAGCCAAGTACATCGGATCTCCATATAGGGAAAAGTTCATATCCATCTTGTCTTGATCACGGATGTAATTATGGATGGCACAACATGCAATTACGATATGTGCTTGCTTTCGAAGTGCAAATGAGGGCATGTGCCTCAAAATGAAAAAGCGATTCTTCAATGCCCCAAATAATCTTTCAATGACATTCCTTAAAGAAAAATGCCTATAGTTGACCAATTCTCTTGCAGTTGTTGGCCGTCTCGCTCTACCCCTATACTCATTTAAATTATACCGGTCACCTCTAAAAGGAGTTAAAAATCCCGGAGTTGCTTTGCATAACCGAATCCACAACATAGTATTTGCCTACAATAATGTATTTTTGAGGGATTTTCCATGCATTTTTTGGAGGAAAAACATTTTTGAGTATTTTTCTAATTTTTGGATATAAAAGGGATTTTTTTACCTTTTTTGGTATTTTTGGAAAAATACAAGTCTTTTTGGCTTTTTCTGAATTTTTTGGCTTTTTCATGGATTTTTGGCATTTTTGAAAATATGAAATATTTTTGATTTTTTGATTTTTGTGAAAATATTTTTTAATATTTTTCAATATTTTTGGAAAATAAATTATTTTTGATTTTTCTCGATTTTTTGGAAAATAAAACATTTTTTTAACATTTTTTAAATATTTTTTGAAAATAAAAAATTTCTGATTTTTTGATATAAAATATTTATGTTTTATTTATTAGAATATTATTTTATATTAAAATAACAAAATAAAACCGACCCGGCCGGATCCGCGAGTTGGGTCCGACCGGACCGGCGACTCGAACAAGGATCGGGCCCGACTCGGATTTTTTATTGAAATGGCGTCAAGTCTGCTTGGGAAGGAGGTGGATGGAGAAATAATTTCTATTTCTACTTGAAATAGAGAAGCTAAAATTTTTAGCTTCCGATTTCTCCTCCAAAACAATTTCAAACAAAATCTATTTCGAAATAGAGAAATCAATTTGCGTTACCAAACGGATTTTCCAAACCCGTTCCCTAAACGCAGAAAATAGAAAATTGAGAAACAGAAATTTTACCATGCGCACCCTAGAATTGCTATCTAGTATTCTCATTTGAGACTTTGTTGTATCTTGGAGAAAATTTGCCGGTGACCATTAGCAACTTTGTGGGGCAAATAAATCCTTAAAAAAAGTGATATCACGCCTCAAAGTCCGACTTAATTAGTTGATCCAACTTCATTGTTTTACCCAATTTGAAACCATATTTTCCCCAACAGAAGTTGCCATTTCTTCTTCTAGCTTGCAAGGCCAAGGTTCAGCTCCGTTTCAGAGACATATCAGGACGGGACGGCATGGCGTTTGAGTGCCCGTGGTCCTGGACGAAGTTCCCGGTTCTTCTTCCAGCTCGCAAGCCCAAGGTTCAGCTCCGTTTAGCAAGACGCCTGTCTGTTTTTCCCAGTTCTTTACTTTCCTCCGATCTGTGAATCTTGATTTCCTCGAGGAACCGAGATTCTGTTAGAAAGGGCCCATCTGAAAGAGTTCCATTGAAACTCCTAGGAAAAAGATTAGGAAAAGAAAAGGGCTCGGGCCTGGGAAAAGACTGGGCCTCGTCGTCTTGTACAAGAGTGTGACTAAGGAAAGAAAGACAGGTGGCTGGTCTAGAGCTTGGAGGGCTACTCTCAGATGATGCGCCAGAGAACGAACTGGTCACTTCGAAGTTTCGAGACTACAAAAGAAAAGAAAGATTCAGAGAACTATGCAGTGAAAAAAATTTGGTGGGTATCTGGGAAAAGGTGATGCTGGATTGTGGTTTGTTTTTGGTGCACATGCTGCAAAATTCCTTATCGAGTGAAATGAATTTGCATTTCACCTATCGCGTATATTGTTTCATGATGTAGCTCAATAGGAACAGACAAACCTGCAGTCCTGAGATGAAGATCATTCCCAGCGTAAAAATGAAAGTAATTGAAAAGGTTGCTCAAAACTCTTGATAGATTCAGATCTGATGTTTGAGTGCCCTGAGATTGAATAATTGTTGACGCTTTGAGTTTCACTATATGAATTTTCTCCTTCTGGCTTTTTCATGAATTTGCTCTATCTAAATGAAGTAGCTTGACTGATCCTTGGGTGTGTGAATAGCAAATCAATGGAACAACAATTCCGGACTCAACTCAAGTGCTCCACCTGTGCCGAGTTGCAGAGAATCTCGAGTTCAATTTTGATCTTCCCTCCCAATGCCTGCCTAGTTCAAGGAACCAAAAACAAAGAAAGAAAACTACCTTAATCCTTCTGTAGCATGAACCACTCCTGAAGCTTCATTGAGTGATTTGATGCTAGATTTGCTTTTGTTCATTTCTTCTGCCTTCCGTATCTCAAATCTAAATGAACATTGTAACAAAGAAACAAAAAACTAGATATGTCTGCTCTCTTGTGAGTTTGTTTCTTCAGCAATGAAAATGTTGGTGTGCTGCTTTAACCTAGAAGACTTTGCTGTGAAGAAGACACCGAAGAAGCCTGTCTCATCTCGAACTGTGAATATTGATATTGTAAAGGCCGAGAGCAAGTGATAGATCCAGAATTGATATGCTAAATGTCAGAAATCGTCACAATGTTCTGATCATTAGTGATGGAGAAGAGAGAAGGAAACCTAGATCTAAGAGGAGAGACGGTGCAGCAAACATCGGGCAGGAAGTGAACTTCACATCCATTCACCAATTTGGGATTGATCCACCATCTAAAAGAATGCCATCCCCTCCTGATATGTCTCCACTCCTCCTGGTATGCCATTGGTTTTTGCACCAATAACAAGGAACGGAGCTGTATTCGGCGCTAGTCAGGCTTAGTCAGAGAGAATTTCTCTACTTAGAGAAACTGTAAAGCCATCTACCTTGAATAGCTTTATAGAGAAGTGTCAATTTCGTTTGTGAGATCTACGTTTAGTTTTGGGGCGCGCACTAATCCTTTCGTTTTAATCTTGCATGATCTTAGAATCTGATACGAAGACCTTATATTTTATAGTTGGTATCAGGATTTTCCAAAGAGCTAGCTGGTTTAACAAATATCCACTTTGATTGTCATCCTCCCCTTACCTCTGTTTTGACATTGATTGCTTAAGCCTGATTTACTTCATCTGCAGATGTATTCTGTGGCAATCTCCAGCTAACAAGATGCTTGTGGTATCCATGGCAGTCACTCCTATTGCATCCTCACTGGAGAGATCAAGCTCCATTCCAACTCATTTACACAACTCTCTCGTCTCCTCTTATCCTCTTTGCTCTGAACCATTCATTCTACTCATAATACTTCCTTCCTCTTATCCCAGTATTCAACATCAAGGTTATCAAAATTGAGCCCTTTGAATTGGCAGTGTTGCAATCATGTTATGAAACTTGTGGTGAGGAGTAATACTGATTTTATTTTATTTTTACCCGTAGCTTCAATAATTGTGGAAACTAGGTTTTGTGACGCTTTCATACTGAAATAATTGTAATACTCCTCTTTCACAACATTCACAGGGAGCCTATGAAATTCATCGGCTAGTTGATAAGTTGACTGCCTCTTATCATTTTAGTGGGCCATCATCTGATTGAATTCTTCTTTTACATTCATCTTTGGCACCAAATGATCAAAAGAAAGCTTTTCCACGGCCTCCTGCAAATATACGGACTCCTACAAATATACACAAGGCGTGCTTCTGTTATAATTTCCCCAATTCCCAAGTTTAAACACTCTTCAGACTGGTGCACCTTGATTCTGAGCAGAAAATCACTTTTTCTTGTTTTTTGAATGGGCGATACACTTGATAATGGCTTGTGCAACAACAGATATAAATGGCTTGTTCAAGAAAATTTATTACGGACCATTATCCAATCAGCTTGGTAGTACCATAGGCCACATCGATCGTGAAATACCCTTCGAGCAGCACCCTACTTACAGACTTGACCGAAGGCAAATTATTGAGCTTTGCACTCAGTGCGCCAAGGCTGACCAAGGCTATGCTGCTCACCACCATGACCTCCAGCCGCCTCAGCTGGCGATCCTTAATAAATGCAGCTCCTAGAAGCGGCACCAGGGACCCATGGCAGAGGATAGCGCAGATGTCCCTGCCGCCTGCCATGGCCTTGGAAGGTTCTCTGTTGCAGTCCTCTCCTCAGCTCGTGTGGCTCCCTTCCTGTCCTCCTTTTGGATTTTGGCCACCTCAGCATCATATGGGGAGTAGACCGATATGAGCTCGATGGTGGCCCTTGAGCAGGCCCCGGAGATTAGCCCCGCTGCCCCGACTATGATCATCGTCTCACATCCCTTTTCAATGATGCTGATGCACACCAAGAAGGACATCATGGCCACTACACTCTCGATTGCAGTGAGTAGGACAACGCCAAGCCTCTGAGCTGGCTTTGATGGCTAGACAGGCTCAGTTTCAGGATATTGTGGTTCAGTAGAGGGTGTCGCCATGGAAGTGGTGAGACGAGAGGGTGTGCGCAGAGAGGAACATGAGAGGGTGTGTGCAAAGAGGACACGCTCCCTAAGAAATGTCATTAATGGAAAAACGCCCATCTATTTCTGTTGAACTATTGTGTTCCAGAACAGAAACTAGTTTGGAATAAACTGTTCTGGAACATCCACTAGCTATTTTTATTAAACAATGGAAGTTTGGAACACAACAGGAGGACAGAAACTATTGGAACATAACTGCTCCGGAACATCCACTAGCTATTTATATTAAACAATGGGAGTTTGAAATAGAACAGCAGAATAGAAACTAGTTTGGAAAAGAATTGTTTTGGAACATTACTGCTGGAGGGGCTAGTATCGCTGGTTCAGGTATTGCCTTTGTTTTGTGGATCTGAAATGGAAGACTCCCAATATTTTCTAAAGTTACTGATTACCGTCAGTGTATTTTAACCCAACCTTTACTTTCTAGCATTACTTGTTCTTCAATTCAAGTTAGAGCTGTCCAATTCTTGGCCGTGATGTGTATACTCTTGTAGTTTGTAACTGTACGAGTTCCTAGTTTCTTCAGACAATCAACTTAGCAATAGATACTTATGCACTTAATGCATTGTTTGCACTTATTTGCAAAATGTACAGTGACACCGCACCTTCTAAAAAACGAGAAAGTTTGAACTGCTATTTTGGCCTTCCCATTTAGGTGTATCTTCCTTTCTGTTTAGACAAATGAATTTATGCACGTGACATGTCAGAGAAAATTGTTTGACGGTAACACTGGAAAGTGAACAAGGTGGATTAAAGGTCTTGTTACACGTGACATGTCAGAGAAAACTGTTTGACGGTGACACTGTTTAGCACTTTCTATAGTTTAACTTAGGCTCATTTCTATTTCTGAGAAAAAATTGTTTGATGGACCTTTAATCCACCTTGTTCACTTTCCAGTGTCACCGTCAAACAATTTTCTCTGACATGTCACGTGCATAAATTCAATTCCTCTGTCTAAACAGAAAGGAAGATACACCTAAATGGGAAGGCCGAAATAGCAATTCAAACTTTCTCGTTTTTTAGAAGGTGCAGTGTCACTGTACATTTTGCAAATAAGCGCAAACAATGCATTAAGTGCATAAGTATCTATTGCTAAGTTGATTGTCTGAAGAAACTAGGGGCTTGTACAGTTACAAACTATAAGAGTATACACATCACAGCCAAGAAATGGACAGCTCTAACTTGAATTGAAGAACAAGTAATGCTAGAAAAGTAAAGATTAGGTTAAAATGCACTGCGGTAATTAGTAACTTCAGAAAATACCATGGGAGTCTTCCATTTCAGATCCACAAAACAAAGGCAATACCTGAACTAGTGATACCAGCCCCTCCAGCAGTAATGTTCCAGAATAGTTCTTTTCCAAACTAATTTCTGTTCTGCTGTTCTGTTTCAAACTCCCATTGTTTAATAAAAAATAGCTAGTGGGTGTTCCGGAGCTGTTCTGTTCCAATAGTTTCTATCCTCCTGTTGTGTTCCAAACTTCCATTGTTTAATAAAAATAGCTAGTGGATGTTCCAAAACAGTTTTATTCCAAACTAGTTTTTGTTCTGGAACACAACAGTTCAACAGAAATAGATGGGCGTTTTTCTATTAATGACATCTTTTAGGGAGCGTGTCCTCTCGGCACACACCCTCTCATGTTCCTCTCTGCTCACACCCTCTCGTCTCACCACTTCCATGGCGACACCCTCTACTGAACCACAAGATCCCGAAACTGAGCTTGTCTAGCCATCAAAGCCAGCTCAGAGGCTTGGTGCTGCCCTGCTCACTGCAATCGAGAGTGTAGTGGCCATGATGTCCTTCCTGATGTGCATCAGCATCATTGAAAAGGGATGCGAGACGATGATCATAGTCGGGGCAGCGGGGCTAATCTCCGGGGCCTGCTCAAGGGCCACCATCGAGCTCATATCGGTCTACTCCCCATACGATGCTGAGGTGGCCAAAATCCAAAGGGAGGACAGGAAGGGAGCCACACGAGCTAAGGAGAGGACTGCAATAGAGAACCTTCCAAGGCCATGGCAGGCGGCAGGGACATCCACGCTGTCCTCTGCCATGGGGTCCCTGGTACCGCTTCTAGGAGCTGCATTTATTAAGGATCGCTAGCTGAGGCGGCTGGAGGTCATGGTGGTGAGCAGCATAGCCTTGGTCAGCCTTGGCGCACTGAGTGCAAAGCTCAATAATTCGCCTTCGGTCAAGTCTGTAAGTAGGGTGCTGCTCGAAGGGTATTTCACGATCGATGTGGCCTATTGTACTACCAAGCTGATTGGATAATGGTCAGTAATAAATTTTCTTGAACAAGCCATTTATATTTGTTATTGCAGAAGCCATTATCAAGTGTATCGCCCATTCAAAAAACAAGAAAAGTGATTTTCTGCTCAGAATCAAGGTGCACCAGTCTGAAGAGTGTTTAAACTTGGGCATTGGGGAAATTATAACAGAAGCACGCCTTGTGTATATTTGCAGGAGTCCGTATATTTGCAAGAGGCTATGGAAAAGCTCTCTTTTGGTCATTTGGTGCCAAAGATGAATGTAAAAGAAGAATCCAGTCAGATAATGGCCCACTAAAATGATAAGAGGCAGTCAACTTATCAACTAGCTGATGAATTTCATAGGCTTCCTGTGAATGTTGTGAAAGAGGAATATTACAATTATTTCAATATGAAAGCATCACAAAACCTAGTTTCCACAATAATTGAAGCAACTTACGGGTAAAAATAAAATAAAATCAGTATTACTCCCTCGCCACAAGTTTCATAACATGATTGCAACACTACCAATTCAAATGGCTCAATTTTGATAACCTTAATGTTGAATACTGGGATAAGAAGAAGAAAGTACTATGAGTAGAAGGAATGGTTCAGAGCAAAGAGGATAAGAGAAGAAAGTATTGTGAGTAGAAGGAATGGTTCAGAGCAAAGAGGATAAGAGGAGACGAGAGAGCTGTGTAAATGAGTTGGAATGGAGCTTGATCTCTCCAGTGAGGATGCAGCAGGAGTGACTGCCATGGATAGCACAAGCATCTTGTTAGCTGGAGAAGAACTTATGTTTGACCAATATCATCTGTTTATCAATGGTACTCTTCAAATTGAAGATTTTTTTTTTTTTTGTCAGTCCTATTCTATTCCTACTCTACACTCACTCTCAGACTTTTGCCCTGCCCCTTGCAGGGCGTGAGAGTCGAAACCTACTCCTAAAACTTACGCGTCCCCACCCCAATCCTCTCTGAGAAAGTGGGGATTTGAACCCCTCACCTCCCCCTTCCATGGTGGAAGGGTGGCCACTGGGGCGAATCCCAGTGATTTCTTCAAATGGAAGATTAATGAGATAGAAAAGGGACTAGTTTGCGGTTGATCGAAGAATTGGAGTTTATCCAACAAGAAGCTTTCTGCTTGAAGTGAATGATGAAAGTTAATGCCATATCTTCTCTCATCGAACTCCGAGGGAGCTTGTGTGATAATTGTAATATTGGGTAACTTTTTGTCAAGCATAATCAATTTTTGAGTAGATCCTTTTTGAATTTAGACTTGTTAGAGACTAGATTGCAATCAAATTTCGGGGGTTTGGAGTATAGTGGCTAGATGTATGACTAGCCACAACTATCGGGTCAACTAAGAAGGGTTAAGAAATTACAAAATCTAGCAACATCTTTATAACAAAATGCAAATTCTCATGTTGGTTCTTTTGAAGGTAAGATCTTTTAATCGACTGTAAGTATAACCAAAGGCAAAAGTTGATCGAGTGATAAGATTGGCAAAATTATATAATATTAGTGGATTCATATTTTCATAGAATTCCCAGTTCTTGCCTAGGAAATAGGAACCAACAACCAAAATGCACAATACCAGTTTCAATTTTTTTGGAATTGGTAATTGCAGGAACTTGGAACTAGACTAGTTCCTTTGGCCAATTTGATCCAGCTGAAGCCATGCTCATCTTTAATTTTTATCCCGCCGTAAATTTTGTTTTTGTCCTAAAGTTTGAGGTTTTCTAGGAATTGACCCTAAACAAACGACTCATTTTTTGTTTTTGGTTGAAACAAACGAACGACTAATTATAATAGGGTTTTTTGCTCATTCTTTTCGGATAATGAGAGAGAAAATTAAGCCCTAAATTGTATCTGCAAATTGGAAGGCAAGGGTTAGGGTTTCAATACGGATTTCGAGCGAATTTAAGGAAATCAAGCAAACCGTGAAGTTATCTTAGTTTTTTGAGTTTGTAAATTAGGTTTTTAAATCATACTTTATAATTTAAAAGAAACGTGGTTATACTAGCTCAAAACGATGATTTCAAAGCAATTCGAGTTTGTAAGTTAGGGTTTCAAATCAATAATTGCAAAGTTTTTAATGTGGTGTTAAGAAGTTATTAAGAGCTTGGGGTAAGATTGGGGGTTATTCAAGGTTCAGCTATAATTTTTTATGGGCTATCACGGATTAGGATATAAATAATGTTTGGGTTATCAAATGGCCTTTTCGATGTTTTTTTTTTTTTTTTTTTTTTTTTTTCCCAATGGAAGTTCTACTTAGGACTGGGGATTGAAAAAAATTAAGGCTTCCCACAAAAGAGGTCAGCGGTTACTCATGCTTATTTTCTAGCAACAAATTTTTGTGATGATCTTATCTACATCCAAAATCACCTCATCAAGTGTGAAGGGTCCAACCCCCACGATTACATGACAATGTTCATTGAATGACTGACGAGATTATTGCCCAATTACACTTCCACAACATTTATAGGCTACAAAGAACTGCAAAATTTAAATGGATACCCCTTCTGTCACTCAAATTTCACCAGTCACATGACGAGGCAAGGTAATGCATCAAGCATGAACCCAGATTCCTCACGACCGCATGACGAATGGACGGCTGTTTCATTCCAAACTCATGAGGTGATCTTATGGATACCAATATTCAAGTCAGAAGAAATGGATATGAGAAGAGGAAGATATTGGTGCCAGACGGCTGTAAAGACACGTTTTTGGTGAGCTTTAATAGACTGCGAAGGCCTGCATCCATTGTACCTGATACCTAAGAGGCTCTTGAGCAGGACATCCAAGTCATTAAAAAGAAACTTCACTCACCATGGAGAAGATCCCAGAGGCTGCCATTTTCCATGTAATCGTTAAAAAGAAGGTTGCCAGAAGGGGACAGAGAGTATCCTTGGAGGCAGACAAGATTTCGGTGCTTAAGACTTCCGACAGTCTCAAGCTCTGTCTCAAACTCCTTCAAGCACTGTGGATATTGAGAGTAGAGTCTCTTGATGGCGACCGGCTTGCAATTTTTAAGAACGCATTTGTATACTGTGCTTGAAGCCCCATAACCAATTATATACTTCTCACTTAAATTCTCAGTCATCCTCATCATATCCTCGTAGACATGTAGGGCAGGCCATGTTCATGTGTAGAATTACCAACTTTGGTGGTGAATAGTAGACAGCTATTAAGCAACAACATAGGAGTTAAATGCAAGATTACAGGCTCAATGATTTCACTTCAGGCAAAAACTATCGCACAGGATTTTCAAAAAGAGCTCATTGTCTCAACCAAGAATCTCGTTTTGGTGATAATGCATGCTTGTTTATCATAATAATGACACAATTCATGAGGCAAGGCAAACATATCAAGGTAATTCTGCTGATGGTAGAAGTACATTCCCTAAAGTAAAACTGATAAAGTTCACAGGCATGAGCTTTTAAACTTCATTAAAGAAAACATCCCCGTTCTTTCACACAATAAGCAAGTATGTTGCTCGAGATGCATGGTACCTGGTTTATCAAAGGATCCATCAACGAATGGGTTAGAATTCTGAGGTCAGCATGCTGCCACCAGAATCATGAGAAGGATAACAAGTGCACCAAGAGCAATTCCCAGTATGGCAGCTTTAGAAATTGTTACTGCAAATATGAATAGTAAAAATACACAAAATCACCTGTGCAACCAGATATTATGTAAACATGCATCAGAAAGCTAAAATGAACATATAACCCTAAAACACTACCTGGGATGGTTGGTCATTCTTCATATTTAAGGTCTCAGAAAAATAAATTTAGGTGAACAGAAGATGTAAAAAACCAAATTTTCCTCTTTTTCTTGAAATCTGAAGCACATATTGTTCTTTATGTTAAGGCATGTATTTGGCAAAGCAGCTACCACAAACACGCCTTTGATTCATGTTTACCTAGTTCAGTCAAGTGAGAATTGCCACAAGGAGAATTTAGCCAATAGCCACAGAGTCTAGGATTCCCAACAAAACTGCACCATCAATTATTGAACATTTGAAAAAAAATAATTATAAAAAAAAACTGGCACGCAAGTGCAGATGATCAGAATTACTCATTCATGAAGCTTAATATCTAGTTTGCTTGCCTGTCTTGTGAAAAGCGGGAAAAATTGTCATTCATGGGTATTTCCCCAACCAAGTTGTTGTACGATACATTTCTACAAAATCAAAGAAAGTATAGTGCCATTATAATCTATGCAGCATTGGGGACAACATTGGGACAACAACAAACTTACAGAATAGTCAGACTAGGGGAGTTCATCAGTGAAATCACATCTCCAGATAAATTATTATGGTCCAGCCTCCTGTAAAGTTAAGCATAACATTATCCACATTTCATGTGTGACAACAATACAATACCCAAACCTAATAAAGTTAACCAAGAAGTTACATCACAAGCCATCCAAGTATGAGGAGCTCAATTGTGATAATCAGTAATCACAGCCGACACCAACATGACAACACAACAAAAGGTGACATGAACCACTCAAAGCTACAATATCAACTAAGATTATAGGTTTTATACATATCCATGATGCTTCTCAGATTGCCAAACTCAGCAGGAATAAATACTGTCAAGTGATTTCTGCTCAAATTCCTGCAAAGAGAAAAACACTGAAGTCAGCACAAGATCAGATGATACCTCCCATCTCCATGTGACCGTTGTTTTCTAGTTTACGACACTCACAGCTTAAGATTGTTTGACGAAATATTCCTACACAGAGGAGCAATCAAAATGGCGGAAAAGGATTACGTCACCAAAGAATCCCCATGGACTCTTCTAGCAATGAAAGAAGCACCGTGACGTGACAAACCATGATCGAAAGGAGTTCTAGTAATGTTACTTACAGTTTTGCCATATCTCTAGCCTCTGCAAAGAAGGGGGATGGTCCCATTCAGTTTGTTCCCATGCAAATTGTTGCAAGATGACATTAAGAGTCAAGATATCAACTTTCCATAAGAAGGAAATTTAAATTATGATAACCTGCTTACAGAGATGATCGGGACCCAACCACCACCGGTGGGGTTCTTGGGAGCGAGTGGTTCTTGACGGCAACGGCAGAGGTGGCCAAGCTTGGAGGTGACCGGCAAAGGTGGCCAAGCTCGGAGGCGACCGGCTGGATTTTGAGCGTACGCGATCGTCAAAGAGGCCGAGGCAGAAATGATCAAAGCTCGGGACCCAACCACGACCGGCGAGGCTCTTCGGAGCGAGTGGCTCCTCGCGACGACGGCGGAGGCGGCCGAGCTCGGAGGCGACCAGCGGGCTTTTGGGTGTTCGCGCTCACCTAAGAGGCCGAGGCGAAGATGGTTAGAGTTCGGGACCCAGCCATGACCGGAAGGGTTCTTGGAGCGAGTGGCTCCCGAAGGCAACGGTAAAGGCGGCCAAGCTTGGAGGCGACTGGCAAAGGTGACCGAGCTCGGAGGTGATTAGTTGGCTTTTGGTGTATGCGATCGCCGAAGAGGCCGCGAAAACGGTCAGAGCTCGGGATCCAACCACGACCGGCGAGGCTCTTCGGAGTGAGTGTCTCCTGGAGGCGATGGAGGAGGCGATGGCGGAGGCGGCCGAGTTCGGAGGCAACCGGTGGGCTTTTGGGTGTCCGCACTCGCCGAAGAGGCCGAGGCGGAGATGGCCAGAGTTCGGGACCCAGTCACAATTGGCAGGGTTCTTGGGAGCGAGTGGCTCTTGATGGCGACGGGAGAGGCAGCCAAGTTTGAAGCTCACCGGCGAGCGTTTGGTCGAGAGAGATGGCGTTGCAGCTTTCGTGGAGAAAAATGTAGAGACAAAAAATTTCGAAAGAGAATGGGAGGGGAAGGGACGCACGCTTGCGTGCAAATGGGAGAATGGTGCAGAGTTGCAGGCCCCGGCTCCACGTGACGACATGTGTCGAATCCTGATTGGGAGGGCACACGGTGACTTGGAGGCCCACCCAATATTTTCTAGAGAGACACGAGAAGACGGGGGAATTTTATATATAGAAATTCAGACACGTGGGAAGGAGGGATCCCACACAGCGACCGGTCGACTGGTCAATCAGGCCGACACGTGCGAGAGGACTCGGGTTATGTCATGCCATCCGTCAGCTGATCTGTCTGGACTCGGCGAATGGGTTGAGGGGAGGGGTAGTAGCGGTAATTTAAATGGTCTCTTGTGACTCCTTGAAAGTTTCTCTCCCTGCCCTTTTGGCCCTTCGTGGAGTCAAACCCTTTTGGCAAAAGATATCGTGCCATCTTACCCCCCGCAATGAAATCCAAGACAGATATGTTATCCAATAAGGGTAATTCTAGCATGACGGTCTCACCGTCTCACGGTCAAAGAATTACCGTATTGGATGGAGAAATATCTGATAATAAGTTCTTAATTTTGACTTTTCAAGTTATTGTGTTTTAATTTATAAACCAAATCAATTTACATTTTAAATCTCCCAAGATTTAAAAATTCTCTTATTCACGAGTCCATGAACGACAAGTGCGGAATGTGCCAAGGAAATTTACTCATCTTGTTGGACATCTTGTATTCTCATATCATGTTGATACTAGTATACCTGGTTGCAAAATTTGAAATGAAATTACATTTAGGTAGCGTATGAGAACGTTTATTTTCTCATTATTTCGTTCTTTGTTCCCCAAACAAAAAAAAATAGAAAGCCGTTTGGTAACGCCAAGTTATTTTTTATTCCTAGGAATAGAAAATTAGCCCGGGAATAGATTTGGAGCATAAACGAAAAGCAAAAAAAAGTTACTTCTTGTTTCCGAAACAATTTTTAAAAATAAGCTAATTTTCTTATTTATTTTTCTTTTATTTTTCTTTCTTGCCTCAGCTACCGTCAACCGCCTAGAGCCACCACCCATCGCTGGCCATCGCCGCTGCTGTTGCCAATCGCCAGCCACCGTCGCCGCCGCCACCACCAATCGCCGGCGGCCGCCATCACCGCCGATGGCCAGTTGCCAGCCGCCGCCGCCACCATTGCCACCGAACGCCGCCGCCGCCACCGAATGTTGCTGTCACCCGTCGCCACCGCTGCACAACCGCCGGCCACCGACTATCACCGCCGACCACTGCCACAAATCCATTGACGCCAATGACCGTCGGAGGCCGATGGGCTTGTGGCAGTGGTCGGCGGTGACGGTCGGCAGCTGGCGGTCGTGCAGCAACGATGGCAGGCAATGGTGGGCGGTGGCGACGATCGGAGTTGGTTTGCAATGCCCATCCTAATCAACTTAAGGAATTTGGAGCCCCATGTTGCGGCAACCTGACCATCTCCATTAGCATATGGTTATCAGTGTTAAATGCAAAGAAATGTCATCGTAAAGTCGCATATTAACTTGCAAATCTCATATCATAGGATACTAGATCTTCTAGCTCATATCGAGTGAAATCACCACAAGTTTGAATACAAAACACATGATATATTGTAAAACTCATCTACGTCCGTCAATTTCATGAAGTGAATTCACCCCTTAAGCCCCTTCATAGATCGTAGCACCTGTCATTCGATAAAATACATTGGATGATATCATCTAGGCATGTATATCAATTATACGACAAAATGAACCATTACATACGTACTTATATAGACCAAAATTTCAAATCGTACCTTAAATATTGCAAATAAACTAAACAACTTGAGCTCATCCATCGATACCAGAATCTATTAAAATTAAGATACATAGCTCTATATGCTTCGCAACATTCAAATAAAGCTCGTAAGAGACCCATCCAAGCTTCAAAGCAACTATTGCTGTTGTCCACAAACAAACGTGTCATGTTCCCATTAAAAGTACATTGCTTTTTCATGTAATGAATGACTGAACCCATGCGTTCGTTGATTGTGCACGTTCATATGAGAACTACAATTCTACTTCAGAAAAATTATCTGTTTGAAGCCATCATACACAAGCAGAATCATCCTTTTGATTTTGCGAACCTTCTTGAGTAAAAACAGTCTGGAGTGAGCGCCCCCACGCATCCAACATAATACAAACTCTGAAGTAATTCCTTTAAAAAAAAATGGTTAGATGAACTCCAATAGACAAAGTAATATGCGAAATATAAGACGAATGGAGTACATTTGCCTCTTCCAGCAGCAAATACATGAAATATTAAATGATTGGTGACAGGCACTATTTCTTTCTCTTTGCCGAAGTAGTACGGTGCGAGGATGAAACCCTACAGCCTATATACATGGGCCGGCATTATAGGCTGCCACCATCAACACACAACAACAATAAACACAAGCCAAAAGCTGCTGCTGCTCGTGCTTTAGTCAGTCAGCACACCACACCAACAGTTGAGCCTCCTAATAATTGATTTGTCACTGCGAACTTGAACGATTCATACCAATTATTACAAATTACCAATTATTACAAATTATAGGACACTGCCCATGCGCTTGAACTAGTTCCTTGTCCATGAAAGTCGTGTTTCTGGTGAAAACCATCCTTCTTTGTAGATTTTCCTGTCACTGCCCTCATCGGCAAAGCTGGGAAATCTGGCAAGTGGTTGCAGATTTAACATTAGCATACGTGCAATGCTTGCAGGACCAGTGAGACGGGTCATCGGTTCGGCTGGAACCAACTCGAGTGCTGGTAGTTCGTTTTCCCCTTCCACTACCTCTGCTTGCCTTGCTGCTCCCTCCATTCTTAGAGCTCGCTGCCCTGCTACAACCACCATGGGAATCCACATCTGATAGCCCATTCTCCAATGCTCTCACGAGGTTGTCAAAGTAGTTTCTGGTCACACCGTAGCAACAAAAACAGATGTAAGAATGTCAAACGCATGTCTCTCGTGCACACATGGGCGCTCCTTCCGGAAGTCACACCGAGGCTGTTAAGAAAAGTATCTACATAAACTACATTGCAGCTGAAGTAAAGAGGGCCACCAATTTTTCAATAAAAGGAGAGCGTGTTTGTGATGGGAAAACAGCTCCGAGAATTCTTGATTCCCAATAGTACTCTATGAACTTAAATAAATCAACAAATAATAGTCCAACAGCCTTATAACAACCAACCAATGCCATATGCACTTTGGAAGATCATATTCTTGGTAAGTCCACCGTCCGAGGTTTGCCTTTCGAATCAACATGCATAAATAAATCAAAAGGAGAATTGCAGTGGCTAAACTTAGTATTTTTCCTAAAATAAGAAAAAGAAATGACACATTTAGAATTGCTGTATGTTCAAACTTCAAACCGACATGGGTGACATCATTATCCTCTAGAAAAATCATCCAATTTAGCATTATTGGATCTCCTCCGGAAAATATGTGAATGCACTAACCATATGATAGCAAGAACAAGCATATCCATCTATTAAGAAATTCCAAGGATTCCAAATTTAACTACAGAAAGGACATAATTGTGGAACTCCTGTATGCAGTCGACTGATTGATTTTAGAAGGTCCAAAGGTTACACCATATATGATAGCCCTTTAGGCCATCAAATATCTCATACTGCTGAGAATGGTGCAGAGTTGCAGGCCCCGGCTCCACGTGTCGACATGTGTCGAATCCTGATTGGGAGGGCACACGGTGACTTGGAGGCCCACCCAATATTTTCTAGAGAGACACGAGAAGACGGGGGAATTTTATATATAGAAATCCAGACACGTGGGAAGGAGGGATCCCACACAGCGACCGGTCGACTGGTCAATCAGGCCGACACGTGCGAGAGGACTCGGGTTATGTAATATTAGGTTAGTGGGCCCCAAAAGAAGTAATAGCAAAAGAAGTTGCAAATGTCCCAAAAGAAGAAACTGAAAAAGAAACTGAAAAGTCATTAAAGCAAAAAGGAGAGGGGAGAGGGTTCGGCTAAACAAAACGAGAGTTTCCTCGACCAAAAAGAACAAGGAAAAAAGAAGAAGAGGAGAAAGGGGAAGAAAGGAACGGAGTTTCAGCATGTGCACGTCTTGGATGCCTCGCTAAGCCGACTCGACTCCATAACGCAGCACCCGGTAAGAGATCAAGCCCCTCGTTCGTCCGATTGAAGTAATTTTTGGATTTAGGACTTAAATTCGAAATTTTTGGAAAACTGAGCAGCGAAGTCTAATTTTGGAGTCGTTGAGCCGTGTATTTTTGCAAGAATGGTAATTTAGGGTGTTGTGGAGCCATGGGATTTTACGGATTGTGATTTGAGCTTATGGTTTGTCCGAAACAAAATTTCAAAGTTTCCCACGCGCAGTGAACAGTACGCGTCCAGCAGCTTTGGGCCCGTATTTTGTCATTTTTCGGCTTGATTTTAGGATGGCCAAGTTGGGATTCTTGTGATATGTTTCAAGAGCTCTCTATTGAATATAAGTACGTTCGGATCGGAGTTCGGAAGAGAAAGTTAAGGCGCAATCAAGTTTTGCACTTAAATTTCGTGTTGCGAATGGCTTGAACAATCGCTTTGGATATGCGATTTGTTAGCACGTAGAAGTCCTTTTGTTAGAGTTAAGGCGTAATTTAGTTGTTTCGAAGTAGAGATAGAGTTTTATTAGATTTTAACATTTTTCTCGGTTATTTGATAGGACCTTGAATTTGACGATACGAGTATCGTTCGTCGTTTGGTCGTCGACGAGGAGGTGAGTGGTACTATATCTTCTTTGGTTTTATAAAATCATGTCTTGAAGTATATATGTATATATATATATTGAAGTGAGAAGAGCATTTTTATTGCATAAAAGTCAGATCGAGCAATTGCTACCCTTTGGTTGATTGTGAATCTTTGAAAAGCATGTTATACAAGGTTTGTGGAGAAATATATATGAAATTACTTTGCGACTGATTTGTGGAAAGATTTATGATGATTTGAGAAACAAATATGAAAATGGATGATGGGCTATGTTTCAAAATGTTATTTGTTTGGTTTGAGATATTAATTTTGGATTGGATTTCTGGTATTGGAGAATGGTTATTTATGCTCAATATGACTGTGAATCCAGAGATGGGTTTTTGGGGTATGCATACCAAGTTTAGGATATCCTTCGGGCCTAGCCACCGGCTTTGTAGGTGGAGACCTTACCAAGGGGAGAATCTTGGTCGCCTTGTCACAAGGCGTTGTGTCGTGACCATGGTTAGTTATTGAGCAAAGATTGATCAATGGATAAACCATTGATATGTGTTTTTGATGGAGATTATTCAATGGATTCAACCATTGATACTTGACTTTATGAGTTTTCCCTATTACTATAAATCTTTGATGATAAGAAATAACTCTTATAAGATTAAATGCTTATTTTATATATTGAGTTGGCGTTATGAAGTTTGGTATTGCTTTGTATACATGCATAGTGGTTGTTCGATCTGCTTAGAAGGTATGTACTACTCACTGAGCTGTGGTTGCTCATCCCATTCCTCATTTAATCTTTTCGGGTTCCTCCGCTAGCGGCGAATAGAGCGAGTGCGTAGTCGGTGGGAAACTTTTGGGGAGTTCTATTTTGTTTTTGGTATGGTTCAAGGAAGTGGTGCAATGATACTTACTAGTAGTTGGATCGTCTGAGTTTAAACGTATATCTATTTTCTACTTTTGGCGGATTATAGAAACTCTGATGTTGCAACCAAATTGAAGGTTTATCAGATATTTATATATATATAAGTTAATATCAGTTTGTTGGTTGTGTTTGAGGCTGCGTTCTTTGTAAAGAAGGACGGCCGTGTCATCCCCATTCTTTGTAGTTTTTGGGGTGTGACAGGTTATGTCATGCCATCCGTCAGCTGATCTGTCTGGACTCGGCGAATGGGTTGAGGGGAGGGGTAGTAGCGGTAATTTAAATGGTCTCTTGTGACTCCTTGAAAGTTTCTCTCCCTGCCCTTTTGGCCCTTCGTGGAGTCAAACCCTTTTGGCAAAAGATATCGTGCCATCTTACCCCCCGCAATGAAATCCAAGACAGATATGTTATCCAATAAGGGTAATTCTAGCATGACGGTCTCACCGTCTCACGGTCAAAGAATTACCGTATTGGATGGAGAAATATCTGATAATAAGTTCTTAATTTTGACTTTTCAAGTTATTGTGTTTTAATTTATAAACCAAATCAATTTACATTTTAAATCTCTCAAGATTTAAAAATTCTCTTATTCACGAGTCCATGAACGACAAGTGCGGAATGTGCCAAGGAAATTTACTCATCTTGTTGGACATCTTGTATTCTCATATCATGTTGATACTAGTATACCTGGTTGCAAAATTTGAAATGAAATTACATTTAGGTAGCGTATGAGAACGTTTCTGTTTCTCATTATTTCTGTTCTTTGTTCCCCGAAACAAAAAAAAAAAAAAATAGAAAGCCATTTGGTAACGCCAAGTTATTTTTTATTCCTGGGAATAGAAAATTAGCCCGGGAATAGATTTGGAGCATAAACGAAAAGCAAAAAAAGTTACTTTTTGTTTCCGAAATAATTTTTAAAAATAAGCTAATTTTCTTATTTATTTTTCTTTTATTTTTCTTTCTTGCCTCAGCTACCGTCAACCGCCTAGAGCCACCACCCATCGCTGGCCATCGCCGCTGCCGTTGCCAATCGCCAGCCACCGTCGCCGCCGCCACCAATCGCCTGCCACCACCACCAATCGCCGGTGGCCGCCATCACCGCCGATGGCCAGTTGCCAGCCGCCGCCGCCACCATTGCCACCGAACGCCGCCGCCGCCGCCACCGAATGTTGCTGTCACCCGTCGCCACCGCTGCACAACCGCTGGCCACCGACTGTCACCGCCGACCACTGCCACAAATCCATCGACTGCCAACGACCGTCGGAGGCCGATGGGCTTGTGGCAGTGGTCGGTGGTGACGGTCGGCAGCTGGCGGTCGTGCAGCAACGATGGCAGGCAATGGTGGGCGGTGGCGACGATCCACGAGCAAGAATAAAAAATGAATAAATACAAAAAAGATATTATTGCTTTACCAAACGTATTTCTATTCTTTTTTTATTTAAAGAGTAGAAATTTTGTGTAGTTACCAAACGGGTTCTTTTACTCAGAAATTGTTCCCCAGAACAAAAATAGAAAAGAACTATTTCTGAAAAAAAAAAAAAACTCTTCCCCAGAACAGAAGTGTTGTCATGCGCAGCCTTACTATCATGAATCAATTGTTGTGATGATTAAAATATATTAGTTTTTAGCCAATGATCTCGTTCAAATTGGCCATATGAGCATAGGTTAAAAGATCATCAAAACACAAATGGCTCTATGACCTACCCACTAGACAGCAAAGAAGTCAAAAGAGGTGGATATTCTAGTTTTCTCCGGCGAATTTAATGGGGATGGTTTGATAACTTTCGGCGACTTTACTACGAAGGTCAAACAACGCTGGAAGGTGGTGAGATTCGGACTATAATTGACCACGGTTGCATATGAAAATATCTAATATATTCAGTATTTTTGGTGATGACCAAAAAAAAAAGAGCATTCGAATTTAATGGGGATGGTTTGATAACTTTCGGCGGCTTTACTACGAAGGTCAAACAACGCTGGAAGGTGGTGAGATTCGGACTATAATTGACCACGGTTGCACATGAAAATATCTAATATATTAAGTATTTTTGGTGATGACCAGAAAAAAAAAAAAAAGAGCATTTTTGGGGTTATGCAAGTATCAAATCACTCGTGCTAAAAAACCAATCAAATCTCAAAAGTCAACAAGTTACAAAAGCCAAATACATGTAAAAAGTCAAAACACTTTGACGCAGTTGAAGCCAATGGGAAAATCTACATTAGATGTCTATCCATTGGGGATTAAAATCCTACCAGAAGAAAAAGTATATGTTCTGAAAAATTTATGTCGGGAGCTCCATAGGTTTTTTATTACACTACATCCTTTTTCATGATATTAAAGAGGTAAGAAAAGATGCATGAATCCGAGGTGTTAGAAATATACACGAGTCATCGATTTCTTGACTAGTTTTATGGCATGTGTTTCCTCCATCTCCTATTAAAGAAATTTCTTTTATCAAATCTCTTAGTGGATTATACATATTGAAATTACCTTTATGCAAATTTAACTAAATGTAAATAAAAGTGATTTCTTGTAACCCACTCAAATAGAAAATTGGTTCTAGGAGATTTTCTCCAATCAGGGATGGAGGAAAATATTATTTTTCTAAGGATCAGTGTTGTCACCATGAATAGCTCAATAGATATAATGAATTTATGTAACCCGACCTAACCTAAGAAAAGGAAAATTGGATTTTATAAGAGAATAAAACCACAATTAAGCTGAAGACATACTTATGCCAAAACAAACCTACGAACAGAGCGAGTGCTGGTCTAATAACCACAAATTCATCCGAACTTTAACTCGAGTCTTAATCATTTGATCAATAAGGTTAGGAGAGTATGTTTTATTGTGATATTAGTTCATCATTATCTTTCTTTGTCGTGATTAATTTGTGCTTATCAAATATAAGAACTCACATTCATCAAACATTCACACATGTACAGATACGTATATCGAGGCGATGAGGGCATGGAAAAAGGCCGGAGACATCGATCCTTTCCTTTATTTTAGTAAATTGATATACCAAAGGTTATTGTAAATTGCAATTGCAGGTCATAATGATTTTGAGAGAGGGAACTAAAATGAGCAATTAAGGGTGTTAATTTCAATCCCCATATGAGCTGTGCGGTGTCGTTTTTATGAAGCCATCCACGTATGACGGCAAAACAATGTCGTTTTCTTAAGGAGGACGGAAAACGACGTCGTTTAAAAGCCACATCAACTTTTTTTTTTTTAAATATAAAAGTCACGTAACCAATTTAGCTAGAATTTCTCGCCGGTAGCACTAAAGTGATCGTTTTTTTCTCCGATTTAGCACTTAGATGATCCAATGGAAACGTTTGGCATCAAAGTGAGCGCCATACACAACTTTTTGCACTTTTAGTGTACTTTCCCCGAAATTTAGATTTCAACATAGTCCAAAATTATAGTTTTATTAAGAAATTCTCTTCGATTAAAAGAATGAAGTATTAAAATTTGTATTGAGAATTTTGACACGGTATTGATTCGACATGTTGATGTGTCCGTGGCTTGTTGAATTGAAATCCTCTCTCTCCTCCCCCCCTCTCTTTCTCTCCGCTAAATTTTCTCTTCTTTCATTTAACACCAGAAGAATTTTTTTATAACTTTTTCAAAATGTTTCTTTTATTAACAATAGTCCTAGAGAATTATAATAAGAATTTTTTCAAACCTTGCTTTCACTATAAGCATCTAAATCTATTGTGTGTGTGTGTATAACACAAATAAGGGGAGAAATTTTTTCCTAATCTTACATATATATTTTTTTATTTTAAAATTAAAGACCGAGGAAGCGCATGATTGTTTCCCTTGTCAAAGAAAACTTCAAAGATCTTTCTAATAAAAGGCAAAGCCTAAGAGAACAACATTTGATATTTTAGAGTGCTTTTTATTTAACAGAAAAATCAAAATTGGAATTTTTTTTTTCAAAAAATGATCAGTTTTATTGTTTAGAAATATTAGTCAATAGAAAATATATTCATTATCAATAATGATCTATATCTAACTATTTCGTGGATGACGAAAATATTTTTCCTTTATTCAATTTTGTAAGTAATAAATTAATCGTTCATTAGAAAATGTTATCAAAGTCATTCTTATTATTATTATTATTTTTTTTTTTGTGAAACAACCGAATCCTTAGTCAGTAATGAGATATATAATTTTGCTGTAATTCTTTCATAGGTAGTCTAACCACGTCTAATAGTCAAAAGACAGAAAAATTTAAAATTTCAAAATCTATCATGATTGTGTCAATATATGCATACTAAATTTAATTCTATTATTCGTAACAGCTGAATGTATCATAAATAAGTAAATTTACTTCAATGTTAATGAGTATTCCACGATTTTATGTCACATTCGCCATTGCAGATCCGGTAAAAAACTCTCATTGGATCATTTTCCTCTGTTGTCTCTATTGTCTTTTTTAAATAGCATAGGTATGTCGTTTCTATTCACATGCAAATATGACTTGAGAAATCGTAGAGTATTTACGTCCATGATAAAGGTTTTTTTT
Organism: Eucalyptus brandiana; assembly: GCA_014182725.1. NCBI lineage: Eukaryota > Viridiplantae > Streptophyta > Magnoliopsida > Myrtales > Myrtaceae > Eucalyptus > Eucalyptus brandiana. The sequence goes on from CM024674.1 coordinate 63,857, forward strand.
TTTTTCCCCTTTTGCTTTAAGTAACTCAAAGAACTATAATTAAGATTGTTTGTACTCATCAGGTATTTTCTTTCGTGAAATAAACTCCAGTTAATATAGTATTTGTTGAATTGCGAACCACTTCAAGTCGAAAGAATATTTCAGATTAACTAGCTGTACATCACCTACCTAATCTTGCCTTTTTCAATAGGACTTATTCATATCAATAGCCTCAGTAACTGATTGAGGCGACTACAGCATTCTTGATTTTTCTTTAAACGTTGCTGTTAGCAATCACATCTGTGAATCCACGATTGGTTCCATTATATCTTGGGAACAAATGAGCTGCGGAATCGCAAGATGTTGATTAGCAATGGCAAATGAAGCTCTGGGTAGATCTCTAAGATACTTGGATAAAAATTAAGATTGATTTGTGGAAAATCAATTTGCTTTGCATCAGTGAAGACAAAAGTGAGGGTCTATTGAGAAAAAAAAAATAGTGTACTGTTCTCCTAATTTTACTTTGACCTAGTTGTGTCGAATTTCAATGTTGAGGACAACCTTTATGGCGAATTTGACAATTTTGACGGGATAGACAGAAATTATGAATCAAAAGTCGACCAAAAATTAACAAAATGCAAAAAGAAACTCACTTTGGACTTCCGTTGACCTCTTTTCTTCCTCCCTTTGGGTCTTCTCTTTTTCTTTCGTCCTTTCGCCTTGCTCCTATGATCTTTCCACTTGCTCCTGAAGCAAGGGTGAGAGGAAACAAGGAAGAAAGAAGCCGTTCTGCATGGGGCTTGAGTAAATGGGGGCTTCAATGTACAAGTCCGTCAACCTTTAAGTTTCTCTAAATTTATAGAATTTTCTCATTGCCTCGTCAAATGTTTCCTTATAGATTAAGTAAGGTTCTCTAAAATTAAGGATAACAATTTACATCTTAAGATTACCCTCGAAGATATGGATTCATTCGCACAATTAATTTGAACAGCCTAGGATGAAACTCCCTTTACTACTCCTTTTTTTTTCAATTTTCTTTTTCTTTCTTTATCCCTTTTTATGGTTTTCCATAACCGCTCTCCTCCTTGATCTTTTTGTTTTTTTGGTCGGTCTTCCTTGATCTGCAACGCAATTGTATTTTCCTTTTCAAATAAAACATTAAATATCTATCTCACAAAAGTAAAAATTCCAAGCTTGCCGAAAAATCTTCGGACGATGAGTCGACGTTCCTAAAATAAATCATGACATGATAGAACTTTCAATTTCTGAAATCAGGTTTAAATTCGCAGTTAATTTTAATATGATGCGATTTAAGCGTGACCTTACCTACCGGATAACTTTTAGGAATTTTTAGTGCAATTGACCTGTGGTCGATTATTTTCGAGCCACATTGTGCATCTTCGACACATTGGCGACTCTTGATTGTCGTGAAAATATCGAGATTTCAAATACAGACACAGGGTACAAAAATGATAGAAAAATCGGTCTAGTGCCGTTCAACGAGAAGTTTGTAATTAGGTGGAATCACCCACACTTAATCACATACCTTTGTCGAATCGACTTATCTCCGGTCTCTGATCGATTTTGACTATACCATAATGACCATTGCAGATTAGCACGGTTAAGTAATCAATTTCGAGTCGAATTCTCAAGGTTATTGCGTTAAAATCCCTTAACGGCTCCACCTGATAGGCTAGTTATCTTGTAAGGGACCTCTCAGAGAATAAGGCCATAGGAGTGTCGATGAAAAACCCAACTTATTAAATTGAAAACAGAGTCTGAAATTCAGGATGTCACAGAAGGACTTGGAGGAAAGACTGTGCTGAAAATCAAAGGAGCGGCACAATAGCGACAATTTCTCCGGTTATATGCACGTTTGCATCAAGTTTGAGTCAGCATATCTTGGGGATGTGGCATGGAGACTTTGTGGCTAGCTTTTGTTCCGAAACTTCCATCCATTCTGCATAATATCTCGACAGGAATGCCTCGGAACAAAGATTGTGCCAATAATTAGAGGAACGGCACAATAGCGGCATTTCCTCTAATTATATGCATGTTTTCATTGAGTTTGAGTCGGCATATCTTAGGGTTGCTGGATGGGGACTTTCCTGCTTGCTTTTCTGCCGAAACTTCAATCCATGCTGCATAATATTTCAACAAGAAGGCCTCAAAAGAAAGATTGTGCCGAAAATCAGAGGAACGACACAGTAGCGGCAATATCTCCGGTTATATGCATGTTTGCATTGAGTTTGTGTCGGCATATCTTGGGGATGCGGCCTGGGGACTTTCCTGCTGGCTTTCCTTCCAAAACTTCCATCCATTTTGCATAATATTTCAATAGGAAGGCCTCAGTGGATAGGTTGTGCCGAAAATCAAAGGAATGGCACAGTAGCGGCATTTTCTCCAGTTATATGCGCATTTGCTTTGAGTTTGAGTCGGCATATCTTGGGGATGCAACATGGGGACTTTCCGGCTGGCTTTTCTTCCGAAACTTCCATCCATTTTGCATAATATATTGCCAGGAAGGCCTAGGAAGAAAGACTGTGCTGAAAATTAAAGGAACGGCACAGTAGCGGCATTTTCTCTAGTTATATGCACGTTTGCATTGAGTTTGAGTCGGCATATCTTGGGGATGTGGCATGCGGACTTTCCGACTGGGTTTTTTTCCAAAACTTCCATCCATTCTGCATAATATTTCGACAAGAAGACCTCTGAGGAACGACTGTACCAAAAATCAGAGGAACGGCACAATAGTAGCAATTTCTTTAGTTATATGCACGTTTGCATTGAGTTTGAGTTTGAAGGTTAATGGAGGTTGGATTTGAATATAAATTGAAAGTTGATAATTTTTTTTTATAAGACAAAAAAAGCACCCAACAGAAATTGGTGACTTTTTACTTAAGAGATGACGAATCCATCTAAATGGCAATTTATTGTTTCACAACATCATCTTTCTTTATCATACATTCATATAAGAGGTTTCCTACCTAACTGAGTAGGAGGAGTCCATGGATAACATGAACCAATCTCTCTGGTTTGATTGAGCTTACAAGGACCATTGGGAAAGATCTTCCATATACACTCCGTACAATAAGCATCCCTATCACCATCATATATGTCAAACCTTTGAAATTGACCTGGCCATGCAAAGCTACAAAAGAACAATGTCTTATAGAAGAAATTGGGTCTAAATTTGAATCCCCAGCCGTTAGTCGTTATGTCATGGATTCCAAGATCGTCGTCTTTGGATTTGCAATGCACTTGTAGAGTAGTTCCAGCAGGCAAATTGTTATTGATCTCAACATATGTCTTGCTAAACAAACTTCCTGCACAACTAGTTACAAGTAAAGAACAAATAAAAAGGCCCTTAACTGGTGAGCTCCTCATTGTGTAATACATTGCTCCAATATCAACATCATTCACTTATTTATGGAGGGAGAGTGGAGGATATCTTATCTTGCCAACTAGCCACAACTGTATGACCTTTTATTTTTTTCCTTTTTACTATGGGATAATAATTGCCATATTCCTTTTATTTATTTTTTTCCTTCTTTTATTTTTCTTCGTTTCACCTTTTCATCGAAGTTTCCTTTTCCGCATATGCCATACATTCACTAATCTTCGGTATGAGAATTGCCATATTACCTTCTCTCTTTTTTCAACTTTGATAGTATGGGATAAGAATTCCCATATTACCTCTTATGTTTCCCTATAACCTTTTATAATCTTTCCTTTTTATTATGTGATAAAAATTGCCATATTACCTTTTATATGCTTTCCTTTTTACTCCAGGATAATAATTGCCACATTACCTTTTCTTCTTCTTGATTTTTACTTTGGGATAGTAATTGCCACATAAAATCAGCTACCAACCAAGTATAATGTGACATCCTGGAATTTCAGTCATGTTTTTAATTGAATTAATCGGGCCTTTCATCGATGCGCCTATAGTGCTATTCTCTAAGCTGATCACTCATGAGATAATTAGACTATCTGGGGAAATTATTAAGAGATTTTAACGCAATAGACTTGAGAATTTGACTAGGAATCGACTATTCGACTATGCTCATCTGCAGAGATCATTACGGCACAGTTAAAAATCGATTAGAGATCAGAGATAGGTCGGTTCGACTAAGATGTGTGGCAAAACGTGGGTGATTCTACCGAATTGCAAAATTCTCGTTGATCGGTACTATATCGATTTTTTTGTCGTTTTGGTACCGTATGTCGTATTTGAAACCTTGAGATTTTCATGACCACTGAGAGTCGCCAATGTTTCGAAGAGGTACGTTGTGGCTTGAAAATAATCAACCACGGGTCAGTTGCACCAAAAATTTCTAAAAGCTACCCGATAGACTAGGTTACGCTAAAATCGCATCAGATCGAAATTAACCGCGAATTTGAATCTGATTTCAGAAATTGAAAATTCTGCCATATCACGAGTCATTTTAAGAACGTCGACTCATCCTACAAAGATTTTTCTACAAACCGAGATTTTTGGCGACAAGTCAATATAGGGCCGTTTTTGTCCTAAAAATTCAGTGAACCGTTTTTATCGCGTTTTTGGGATGCAAGACGGTTCTATTGGTGTGGAAAAATATCAATTTGATTGCGGACACGATGGTGGAATTTATGAGGGCTGAATTGAATCAATTCAAGAGAGAATTGAAGAGGATTTGGGGGAAATTGCTTCAAAATTCGTAGCCCCCTTAGTCCACTACCTTTGGACCATCTCAATAGCTTCTAAAGGAAGCTTTGTGGTTGGAAGAATTGCTAAGGAAGCCAGCAAACCGGTGGGCCATGGTCAATGGGACAAAGGGGTGAGGTTGAAGCCATTTGGGACCCTCCAAGCTTTGTTGTCTCCCTTTCTTCTTCTTCACCAGCCACTTTCCCCATTTCCATGTTGTTTGAAGCTCCAAAAGACCAGAGAAAACCGCAGCCTCTTCCCCTTGCCGTCGAGCAGCCCGTCGCACGCCGCCGGAGACATCGCAAGCTGCTTGCTCGCCCGTCGCGCCCCCACGAGGCTCGCCTGCTCATCCTGCTGTCTCGCGCTCTTATCACGCCCTAGACATCACCCCTTGCCATCTCGAGCTGGTTCCACCGTTGTGGTTGCCGTTTAGGTTGCCACCATCGCCCACCGTTGGCCGTCCGACCCCGCAACAGCCCATCCACCTCACCCTCATCGTTTCGGCCCAAGACCACCATCCCAGCAGCTCCCTCGGCCCAACAATAGAAACTAAACCCAGCAAGAAGCCGTGCACTATTTGGCCTGCTTTAGACCGCTTCCGGACCTTGTAGTACATCACCGCTTTGGAGTTTGTCGCTCATCTCCGCCTTGCCATCGCCGTGAACTCATCGGATTTCAAAATCGGTGAGTTTACTCACTAATCTACACTTAGGGAGTTAATTATGCTTAAAGGTTGATTAGTTTAGGCTTAGTATGGAGAAAATATTGGGTACCCTAACAGTGCCACGTCATTCGTGCTCTGAACGATTCATTGCGCGACACGTGTCCGGATGTCAGTCCACGTCGTCCACCTCTCCGTTTCGAACCAGTGCGCGGGAGCTTCTCTCTCTCCTCTCTCCCTGGCCCACCTCTCTGCACCTTCTGACGCTCTGCTCTCCTCTGCTCCTCTGCTCTCCTCTCTCTCCTCTCTTTCTCTCTCCCCGTTCTCCGTTCCGTTGCAGGGAGGGAGAACAAAATTGCGACGGTTCAGGAAAACATAAAGTTCGCTCTGCTCTCTCTCTCTCCCCCCTTCGACGGCCCTCCACCTCCGTCGCCCCCGACGCCGACGCCGACACCGACGCAGCCTACGCCTCCCTCTCGTGACCTCTGGTCGGCTTTATCTCTCTTTCGTCCTCGAAGGCGCGCCTCTCTGCCCGGCAAATCGCGACGCCGACGCCCCTCCACCGGTTGCCTCCGTCGCCCCCAACTCCGAGGCCGACTTCTCCGCCTCTGCCTCGCCCTACGCGGCCGACGCCGACGCCGACGCCCCTTCGCCTCCCTCTCGCGACCTGCGCTCCGCTTTCTCCTTCTTTTCTCTGCGGAGCGCCCTTACCGCCAACCCCGACGCCGACGTGCTCTCGCGTTTTGGCCTCCCTCTCCGCGAGCGAAGGTCGCGCTGCTCGCTCTTTCTCTCTTTCCTCCACGAAGCGCCTCCCCGCTCCCGAACGCGGACGCCGCCGACGCCGTCGCCTCCCGCCGTCGCCTTCCCAAGCCCCACCGATAGGCGGCCCATTGGCGACTCCCGTACGTCCGAAGGTTCGTTTTCAAATTTATTTTTTTTCGGGATTCTACTTAGTAGAAATCGGTGCCATGTTAATGTTGAAGTTAAAAGTTACATCTGCGCATTCGGCTTGTTGCGCGGTATCTTTTGAGATTGTTAGAGACTTCTGACCCTAACTTGGTCACTCCATGCTTTTATTTTCTCCCAAAATCGCGTGTCTGTTGGAGAAGTTGATCCTTGCGTGCTTCTGAATAGTCATTTGCGTTGCAATTCCAAAGGTGTAACTCAGTTGTGAAGGATAAGATCAAAATTTCTCTCTAAGATCTACCTTCTTGGTCCACTGATCCATCAGAAATAGGTAGTTTACTTAGGCAAATTCATTGCAGCTTGGGCTGTTTAAACCAACAAGTACCTCTTATTTTGTTCATGTGCCAACGAGAGATATGGTGGGATGTCTT